>DWJK01006191.1:0-10643 GCA_018248815.1 Croniades pieria auraria | reverse complement strand
GGGTCGGGTACTATTGGATTTTTCTAATTTAGAATTTCTAGTAGTGACTCGGAGTCTGAATTTGTACCAGGTGTATGAGCAATAGGCTCACCACCTATTCCATGGGACATAAACGTAAATGGTGAAACGTAGGAGTGTACTGCACACCTCTGCCTACCTCTTTGGGGATTACAAGGGTGATTTATGTTTCCGTTTTATGTAACAATTTAAATAATATTAATTATTGTTTAGGTTTAATTCTAGGATGCAGTGAAGTACTTACTTCGCTTTTGCTTCTATTCATTGGTTTTTTTATGTTCCACTTGTACCACGTTGTGGGGTCAGACTTCTCATGAGAAAGCCAATAATTTTGCTTAAAATTAAATTGTAAAAAGACATTTTATGATTATTTACAACTAAATAACAATAAAATGTTATCCAAAGGATGAAAACTTACCTTCTGGTGTGCGTTGGCACCGAAATATGGCACTTTGGACGCATGAATCATAGTTTGTGTAAAATGGTCTTTAGCTGTAAGTTACCGTTTGTAGGTAGAAGCGAGCTTGTGAATGCGGTTGAAGGCAAAATAATTTTAAAATTGCTGGCTGAAGGGAAGCAATAAATTAGTCGTTTGTAACCTAATTTCACATTGTCAATGTTTGCGACGTAATCGGCTGACTGGGCCGGCCGGGGCCGAGTGATATATCGTCCTTGCACCGCCTCGCCCGATTGCTTTCGATGGCAAATTACACATTACCACTTGTTCGTCGTCCGATCTTATCTAAGTGATTATTAGCCCAGTTAGTTCTACCGTACTGTGGGTTCTTTATAATTTGTACCGCCTGTCGCAGATTCGATATTTTATATCTGAACGAGCCGTTATGAACAATTTTGTTTATGTCATCGAAATAACGGTTTCTTTTAAAGTAATAAATATCAAAATCCTAAAAAAAGAAACTTATTAAAATAGGATAAGAAGGAAATGGACACAAATTTTGTTAAACGGAAGTCAATGGCATATATTTGAACACTTTAGTACAGACCTAAAAATATTTAATAATAAAAGGACTTACTAAATATTTAAGCGTATATTTTGTATTTATAAACATTTGATGACAGTATTTTATCAGCTCATTATTTATCGAAACCAAAACGATAACATTAGAAATATTACGTATTTATTTTAATGAAATTAGATTTTCATGTGCTGGTTAAGTAGCTAGGTACCAAGTGATAATGAAATGAATGCAAACCTGAATTTCTAATAGTAATCGTTACACCGTACGGAACGGGTACAGACGCCGATGGGCTGATATGTAAGGAAATAATAAAACGTTTGCATTAAACAATGTTTTGTGTGCAATTACAATAGGTGCAGCCAATTTTCAGCCATTAGAGACCGTTAATTGGGCATATTGATTCAGTTATCGCTTGCATCGGAGCAATTATTGCATGGTGCTGTTTCAGTAGTGACGTGACTTCTATGCTCCAATAGCTAGACTGTCACGAAATCTAATATTATGCATTATTATATTTTATAATAATCGTACGTTCACTGTTGCAACTCAGAAAAGTCCCAATTTTGGGTTCGAGCATACCTCCTTGAAAGAGGCGTAGAGCTGGTTTTGGAATGATTTTGTAGAAATATGTGTTTGTGGTCTTCGCCTATTAGAACTTTTTAAACACTTTCGATATTCAGAAATTATTGGTCTTTTTGTATAATAAATATGTTAGGATATTTCTACACACTGTCACATCTCCAACTAGGCAGAGCTCATATATAAACATATGCGAGTACTTACTGAATTATCTTTTCTAGTTGGGAATTAACAGTTCAATATTTACTTGACTGAAAAATAAGCAGGCATTCCTGTAGACAATACATTTTCTTGTGTCTCGTAGAATCGTCAGTCTCGCATTAGGCATTGTTGATAGAGTTTACAATGTGATCGATTTGCACCTGTGTCTAATGTTGAATAGATTTATAATTTGCCTCTTATATTGAGTGCTGAAATTCAGTCCTCACTTGCAAATATATTTGTGTCGTTCCAAAAAAAAATGATACGACACGACACGTTTTTTTGGCCTTTGAGTGATCCCTAAATTTCGAAATGATTTAAATAATCCATTTATATTAGTTAAGTTTATTATGATCCCATTGACTTCTGTAGTTTTATTAGAATTATATTTTAATTAGATTAGAAATTAGAATTAGTAGAATTTGGAATTTACTGTAGTTGTGAATCACAATCTGTTACTGTGGTTTCTGCGGTGTTTGTGCTCATCGATAAAGTTCATTAAAATAGTCACAACAAAACAACACGAGTTGCGTTGTTTGCTTGAATACAGTACTGTTTGCTCTGTGAAAGGCATGTCAGGTTCTCAACACATTACTAGGTGATTACAAAAACAACCCGTTATTCGTTTCTCGTTTCAAATATTTTGTTTATTACGCATACATATAATTATTTATTATGTACAAAATGTTCGTATAATAGAAATTTTTATATAAAAGTAACAAAAAGCCGTAAGGAAAGGACAGGCTGACGCACTTGCACTTTAAAAATTGTCTAAACGAAGAGGAGATCGAAGAAAGAAGGGAGGGGACCCGACGCGAACTAGAACAATAAGTACTCGCGGTCACCGGGACCCGAGCGTCCAACTAAAAAGAACTAAGAAGGGCCTAGTGTGCCCGAAAGAGGGAGGGAGAAGAGGTTCACCAGTGGTTCTGGGGGTGAGCAGGGGCGCCGTGGCCGGCTTGCGCGTGCGCAGCTAAGTGGGCGGCGCGCGCGGCGGCTACCTCAGGAGTGTCCAGGATACCACTGCCGTCATGGGCCAGTCTGATCTCAGCGGGTTGGTGGGAAGGGTTTCCTTGCCAAGAGGGAGCACCGTTCCATTGGTTGTGGGAGGGGGCGTTCCATTGGTTGTGGGCGGGAGCATTCCACTGTTGAGCGGGAGCAGCGGACTTGGCGGCAGAGAGAGCAGCGAGGTGAGCGGCGCGGGCCTGGGCTACTTCAGGGGTTTCGGCAACGGGGGCGGGGGCAGGACCGGCGGCGTTCCATGCGGGAGCTGCGGGGGCAGCGTTCCACTGGTTGTGTGCGGGGGCAGCGTTCCACTGGGGAGCGGGAGCGTTCCATTGCTGAGCGGGGGCAGCATTCCATTTAGGCTGCTCAGCGCGCTGCCAGTACTCTTCGTTGTCCCAACGGGGGTCGTAGGAGCCATCGTCGTGGGGGTTGGGATTGTTTTGGGAGGCCTGCTGGAGAGCGGACAGGTGGGCGGCGCGGGCTTGCGCTACTTCAGGGGTGTCGAGGATGTTGCGGCCATCTTGAGACAGCGCGATGTTAGCCGGGGGACCCACCCAGCCAGAGGCATGGGCTCCACACGCGAGGGCTAAGCACGATGCGACCACCTGCAAAGAACAAACACTTGATTTGAATGTTCAACGTGTACTTTTGTTTAAAATTACAGATTTAGATTTGGTATACTTTTATTAAAAAATGTATGTCAGCTACTTTTGAACCCGAGGGCTATTGTATTGTGGTCGACCTCGAGCTGAGTAGATAGTTGCAACTTGTTATATCCTTCATTAACTGCATAATATTCAAAGTAATTGCTGTAGCCAAGACTAATTATTGTTGGTTGCGCACTGGTTCAGGGCACTTTTATTGTATCTGGACCTGATCGTTATATATTTACGTAATTCCAACTTTGCGAGATAAGTCGCCTTCCTTCAGATCAGGTGTCTTTTGCGCTGCAAGTCGTTTATCTACGTTGTAATAAATCACGACAATTGGACACAAACACAGATCGACTCTTGAATAAATTTGGATTTATGATTGTTTCTGTCATTTATCAGTACTATAAATCTATTGTTGTTGTCGTAACTGCCGCGTTGACAATGTTGGGGGTTACATTTGATTAAAACATATTGAACAACATACACTGATCACAAAATAACTCGTAAACTTTATCTGCCTACAGATTACGAGTGTTCGTTCGATAAGTCCAACGTCATTTTACGTAGGAATGTACCATTTTTTCACTTCTAATTATCAACTTGAATCAAAGCTGAAAGACTGAATATTGGTTTATCATAGCAGGCGTTTAATGATCTTTACAAATGAGTATCGTGTAAATACAAGTGCAGTTTGTTAGGAGAACTTGAAGAATTCAAGCGACATGTCGATAGAGATCGCATACATTATTTATGTCGCTGTATCGGAATTAGATTGGCTAATGACTAATAGTTAAGAAAACGGGCTCTAATATGTCGTTAATCGGCCTAGCAAACGGTGCTCTGTTATTAAAACAGCAGTAACTCGCCGTAATTATAATAAATGAATTCTTAAACAAATCTACTTCAGTATACAATATTTACCAGTTTCGTTGCACGAAAATGAGTAATTCGTATTTATTTTATGAATACAACAGTTACGTATTCGTATTCCTTTCATATCAAAATGTTAATTTAAAATTTATTCAACAAATTGGGAGATTATTTATCAGCATCCTATGAATCGGCAACGATTTGTTCAGTAGGGAGTATCAGATCTAGTCCGCCTTTTGATGCTTCACTGCTAGAGACAAGCATGTACTAGAAATTTAAAAGGAAAGAGATATATAAAGATACTTATCCCAGGAACGAGACAGCGATATAGAATTACAGATATAGCTTTACATTAATTATTTAACATCAGACTTTCACATGGATGGTCTAGATGTATAACATAAAGACCAATTATAGCTTCCAATAGCGGCGTGCTATTGGAAGCCTATGTTCAGCCGTGGAAATGATTGCTTTATACTGAATATACAATAACCATTTGAAATGTTATGATTAAATTAAATCTATTTGAAAAAAAAAATGGTAAAATGAATTGCAATAAAGCTACAAGAGCGGTTACGTTTTAACCGCATTCCGACAAAACGAATAGAGTCAGCGCAAGTGACCGTAAAGTAGCCCTTGATACAGTTAAAGTTATAAATCGAACGCTGGCTTAATATTGACTTTAGAACGAAGTGAAGGTCCAGCCCGTTCCATCCGCGCGTTATGTAGAGCGTAATAAAATTGATGAAAATTTAATGAGATGAGTGCATAAGTATGGAATTTGCGGCCAGCCCCGATTCAGTACCACGTAATGATGTCATGGCTTGCGGTCGACTGAGGCCTAATTCTAATACTGAACGGCGTGAATGCAATTCGATAGCGGTGTTTGAGGCGTTTCGTGTTTCTTTGTACACGTGACATTGAAATGAGCGATTGATTTACGATCTGATAATATTTTACGATATTTGCGCATGCGTTTAACGTACGATTAGCGTAGTAATCGATTTATACTTAGTTAACATAATTATGTTTTAAAATTTAATGACATGTTTCACTATCTATTAAATTCAGGTTTCAAATTAATGTACATAATAAAATTATTGTGGCCAATGAACCGTGACTACTTCCTAAACCTTGCGATTTTCCTGACAGTTCATAAAGTACAGTATAATCGTTTGAATTATTATTTCATTACCTTTCCTTATCGATATATATGTATCAGGTCGTATTATACATATATCGAATTTGTAGACATGGAAATGTTTCGTGTATTAATAAAACCGTGTATTGTGAAACAAAATGGTATGAAATATAATAAGATTTTTAGGTGGAATAAATGAAATAGCGTTCCACGTGATGTTACGAAATTGATAAAAAGCCCGATAAAGCTCTCGAAGAATGTGTAAGCCGCCCTTGGTCGCACGCCTGACTCACGCGTGGCGAAATTATTGCCTTGTGCAAGTACGTACCGAGAGATGTTACTTTTATATATAGATAACACACTGAATTGTCAGTTCTTTGTCATTATTTGCTTTTTTATGTATTTAATTCTAAGTATTTTTAATAATATTGAAACAGTTATCAACCACGCCCGGGAAAAATTAATATTGATTTGAACTGATTTCATGATTGGAAAACAATTTATATTTTATTCCTCATGCAGCACTTGCAATGTTTAGGTTGTAATGTAGAAAAGAGCCCAAGAGAACGCATTACGGAAAATAGCCATGTATACCTTAAGCCAGCTGTCAAAGCAAGTTCCAAATAAAAGTGAGCAAGCGCATTAAGTGAATGGTATCAAGGTCTTAAGGCTGGTTGAAGGTCGCGGAGCAGGAAGCCAGCCTTCCGGACCTGCCCACAGTCACATTCAGCGACTGGTTACCCTCGCGCGTCAATTTGACATTTGCGCACTGTTTCTCATGTCCCATTAATTGACTGTAGATATAATAACATGTTAGGCTGATGGGGCGATATTGCTCCGTAGTGTGCCAGTGTCGGGCAAAATTTAATACAGATTCAATGTCATATATTTCAATAGGAATTGATCAATAGTTTTACACGAATATGGGACTCTATTATACTTCAAGCATGTCATAATATTTATAAATATTTATAAACTATGTTTTACTTAGAAAGACTTATAAAACACTCGTACACAAAAAACAAAGCCGGAATAGTTATTCATTTGTGCATTCTCTTTTATTTGAAATAAGATATCAATCTTTAACTTAATTTGTCAAAATGTCGTGGAAATTTAAGCCCTTGTTTTGTTCAGTTCGAACTAATTCGTTAATGTCGGTGGGCGGTATAATTAGGTTCAGGTAATTGGGATATCGATAGCGCGGGGCGTTGCGTGGGCTTGCCCTTCTAAACCGAACCGCGGTGGAATGCAGACAAAAAGCGGTGAGTGGCGAGGCGAGCGACACCAAGACGTGATCCGGTAGGTGTGCCTTGGTGAAACTCCGGAGGTGCGATTTGTGACTATCTGTATCTATGATTGATTCGTGCTGCCAGTTCATAGGAACCATTACCGCATCTTCTATATTATTTCATCATCACGCCTGATCTTTTATGGGATAGCCAGGGAGCACCCAGAGCTGTATATATATATACTTGAACCTTATGTGCTTCTTCTAAACATTTAAAGTATCTATTTCATAATCAATATCTATTTCAAATTCCTAGCATTGTCAATCAGGCCTTTTATGATTAAAATACGATTTATTTAATAGGTTTAAAATTAATTCTTATTTTTGAGAAAAATAAAAAGGATTTTTTTTACGAATGTTGAATTAATGTAGTTCATTTTGCGCGGCGCGCCTACAAATTTATAGTTGTATCAACAAATTCGTCTCGCCCATTACTGTAACGCAACATCGATAAAACGTGGGAACATCACTCACTAGTTAAAGATCGATTGTACATTGGTATTGTACTTGAAAAACAATCTTATTCTTCACATTAAAAACGCAAATGATGAGAATAATGACATCGAGGTGATTGTGAAGAGGCAGACCGCCGCTCCAGTTGACATTGTAGACATAAATGGAGCACGATCCCAACGGAGAGGATGTAATAGGTGATAGCGGTTTGCGAGTGCCTTACTATATTCGGAGTTATCGTAGGTGTCGCGCTTGCACCGACATTTTTATTGGATTTTTAAGTACTGGCGGCGACAATGACATTTCTTAAACGGAAATTGAAAAATATCTTTACAGCCGATCTTAAAGTTGCATTCGTTTTTTATTTCGAGGAGAACTTTTTATTCAAATATTTTTATAGGTCGT
The DNA here is from genome assembly GCA_018248815.1 of Croniades pieria auraria. Lineage (NCBI taxonomy): Eukaryota > Metazoa > Arthropoda > Insecta > Lepidoptera > Hesperiidae > Croniades > Croniades pieria. Next base: position 3,050 of record DWJK01006191.1, on the reverse strand, counting down.
GATACGTTAATCTGATACAGTTGCTGATACAATTAATGGAATGATTCGTTAGATTCGGCTGATACGCGATTCGGTCGTACAGGTTCGTAATTGGTTGGTTCGCGATATTGCAAGTAATACATATCACTGTGTACGAACTCACTTCCACTACATTTTGTTGATTTTAATTTATAACGAGATACAGATTACAGTAATTAGTACCGCAAGATATAATAGCTAATGTACTTTGAAAAATGTCTGATACAGCTTTGATACTTGTACGGTAATATGCTTTTCCGTTGCTTCTACGTATAAGGAACGAAGTGTTTATCCTCGTTAGTCGTGCTCTAGAAAAGTGACAAATAAAGCGTAATGCGAGATACGAGCCAATTAGGTGAAAAAAGGCAATAAATTGTGATTCATTATTTATAAGTCTCGAGACATTACATGGTCAGTTTTTTGTGCGCACGGGCAGCTTAGGGACAAGTATTGCGGACTTGTCGTATGTATATATATCATTAAATACTATACATAAAAAAACTTATTTTTATCCAAAAACGTATAAAGCAAATCATAATAACTGGAATTATATGTCTAACCACAGGTTAAAGAGATACGGAACACGTGTGGAGAGTTTTAGATTTCCGTAGAGATGCTACGAATTCGTAGCGTCATAATGCGGATACGGTGGAACCATCATTTGCGATTGAAACTTATGACAATGGTTGTAAATACAGGCAGGTTCTAAATCTTTATGAAAATTACGTTTTTTGGCATTTACTTTAATGTCGCTGTATTGTATTACGACTTAGACTTTATTTTGTATTTAAGTTTTGTTACAATAAATTTGTGCTATTTTATGAGTGACTTAATGAAACTGAAATGCGTAAAAAGATACGTTTGAACTGGTTTTTACTCTATCTGAACTTGAATTTACTTGTTTACATTCTTATTTATTTTTAACACTATGATATTCTGCCAAAAATGCGTGTTGCGAAAATGATTGAAACACAATGCATTCCGAAAAGTGATTAGTTCGAAAACTATTTAAAAGTTACTTAATTGAACGGTCATAGTCATAAAAAATCGATGGAATCCGTTGATAATGCTCTTTCTCAATTTACTTACGAGGCATGACGCGATGTGCAATAAAGATATGCCATATTATGACATGAAAACGTCATGGACAAGATGTTAGCGTTTGATTTACACACTAAACGTGTTTATTTGCGGGTCTAAAAACATATATCTCTAATGGTTATTATGCAATATTTTTGCTAGTGCCTATTCTTATTGTTCCGTATACTCTCAGCAGATTTAAATTAGAAATTATTACGCAAAATATCAACTTTAATATTTGATTAATTTATCAGATGGTAACGTTCACTACTATCTACAAATAAATAAAACTCAAAGGGAGCTTTTTAGGAATTCGACAAGTTGTATAACAATCAGTCACAGCTGACGGGGAAACAAAAGAAAATGTAAAGCATGCCGAGTCAGGCATGAGAATAGAGCGGTTACTACTGCAGCGATTCTTTCGTAGTTATATTCACTTTTTGTAAAGTTCTCACGCTCATCTCATATCTGCTGTTTACTCAAATCATTTTGTCATCTCGTCTTTAACAATAGCTGATATTATATGTGTAAAATACTTTCTTTTTTTTTAGATTAAAACTATCCAACTTTTTGTTGCTTTGGGTTATATTTTATAACTGAATTTTATTTTAGGCGACATTTTTAGATTAAAATTAGTTTTAATGAAACTAATTTTAATCTAAATATGAAACACGGCAAGATGCTGTGATTGATTCAAAACGCCTCTGACATTTTGACGTGCCAAACACGACACAACGTCACAATAGACTAACACATGCTTAAATTTCTCGACAATGAAATTCAGTGAGCGCTGACCGTCCAAGTTATTAAAATGAAGTAAAGACTTGTGACGCAAATGTAAGATAGTGATAACTCGTGAATTTTGCACATGAGGAAATAGCGAAGTGGAGCGCGCGGTTTGAGCGGTCGCGCTGACACTGACCCGGCGCGCGCGCCGCGTGCGATCTACCGCGACTGTTCAATTACAAGTTTTTCATTTTCGTCACGACACCGCCTCGCCGTGCCACTTAACAACTATTATAATCATTGTTCCAACGCACTTATGTATTTATGACCTTAAAATATAATCTACACTGAACGCGAAAGTAAAGGAGAACCGTAATGTTTACAAAATGACGCACTTAACAATGATGAGTTGAGAATTTTTACAAATTGGTCAAGAACGTTAAAAATAAATTTTTGATAAATAAATCTAAAGAATTTTGGAATTAATGCTAACGATTATTATTTTATTACTATTTCCGTAGATGTTAGAATAATTTATTAATGCAACAATAAAACAACGGTTATGCTATCCGCGGTTGTGAAATAATCAGTTAGTATACTTGTTATAAAATTAGGCTAGATACTTGTTACGAGCTGCGGAGGTCAGGTATCCTGCAGCGAGCGTTGGGCAAGGCTCTGTTTGAAAACAAAGTGCACTACGACTGGTTTACAATATCTGATTAACGGCTGTAAATTAACTTATTGTAACTTGAGACCGTTGGCGCCGTTCATTAATAGACATTGTGCATTTACTAGGCAACATACAGATAACACATAGTTACGATAATATTTCATTATCGGATCAAACAATAGTTCTCTTATTATATAGGTATATAAGTGCATTATTAAAATCACTAGCAGCTTAAAGAAATAGGAAAAGCGTTTGATAGAAGAGTACTCACCAAGAATTTCATTTTTGTGATTAGTTTATAAAGCACAGAAAGAAAAGGGAGGAAGGATTGACAATAAAAATTATATAGAATTTAACGTTTAATAGCGCTACTGGAAGACTAGTATCTTCCAGGACTCGCTATGTTGAAGTGCAACTTGCGTCTGTTTGAAATGAGGGCGGGAGCGGGCTTATATACTTCGGCGCGTGCGCAGAGGGGGTGCGCGCCGCCGTGCTGCTCGCACGTGAAAGTATTGGGACATGCCATTGATAATAGGCGAATATCATAGGTACATAT
>DWJK01006190.1:0-10644 GCA_018248815.1 Croniades pieria auraria | reverse complement strand
GGAGCAGGCTGATGATGATGATGATGATGAATGCTCAACACTTTTCACATCAAAAGTGTGTACTTTGGTTACTTGTCATGTAATTATGATCAAAAAATTTTCTGTATTTAAATCTGCCCATTGTCCAGTAGTGGATGGGCACAATCGGAAGATAATCTTCACTTATTAGTAGTTGTTGATTTTGATGAGTCCTGTCAAATTACAGCATAACAAAATATACTTTCAAATACTTGTTGACTGGGAACCACAATTTATTAAGAATTTGAATACCTTCACAGATGTGTCAAAGTTTGTTTGATGGTGAGACGACATACAACTTGTCCGATGTTAATGCTATGCGCGGCCGCGTCGGCAAGTTGGCTGAAGGGATAGATCTGCTAAGTAAACAGATCGCGACCTTTCCGGCTGACCCTGCCAGCAGGCAGGCAAGGCTCCAGAACGCAATACGACAGGCAGCGGCTCATTACATTAAGGTAGTTTATCCATTTAAAGGCTCCTGGCCCTTCTTACTTTTAGAGACTGCTAACGACTTGTAAAATTAAGCTGCATTTGTTGTGGTTGGCCCTAGAATAAATGACTATTTGAGGGTTGTGTTCTCAAGCTTTTGACTGTTTCGAGAACATGTTAAGCAAGCGATTTTCTTTGTTATTGCTAACAATTATTGAGTCTTATCAAAGGGCTTGATGGCTTGGTGAAACCTCAAAAGTTTAAATGTGACTGGTGACTACTAGAGCAGCATGGGATGTACAAATTGTTTCTACATTGTAATGACTCCTCCTTCTTATATGTATTCCAAAAATAACAGAGTACTACATCTATATATCCGATAAAAAGAGTTGGAAATTACTTCAGCAATATTAGCAAGCACTGAGAGATATATATTTCACATTGAACATTAATCAAAGTGATCCTTTTTTTTTCCCAATAGAGGTTGGAATCCAATATATTCCACTAACAACAAACATTAGCTGTTAGCTAGTTTTATAATATTAATTGATCAGTTTTGTAATTAATAGCTCAACACTTAAAGAAATTTGTTTTGCAGGAAGAGCTACTATCACTGAGAAAGTTGCCAACTGAGGCACAGATAGAGGAGATAAGACAACAAAGATACCAGCGAGCACAGCGGCAAGTTCAGTTGGAGAGGGAGAAAATGGAAAGAGAGAAAGAGAGGAGAGAAGAGGCAGGGACTAGTAGTCGAGTTGAACATACCTATGATGAAGATGATGACAATCCATTGTTGGAACAGATGAATATAATAAGAGGATACATAAAATATGCAAAGAAGGAATTACAATTTGAAGAGGTGATAATAGGTTTTTAAACTAAACTTATTAAGGGCTAATTTTTGGTGAAAGGATTCACATAAAAAGATGTTGCCATCTTTAAATTAGAATTTATTTTAATCCACTAACTTAGTAAAAGAGCAATACAAATGCTATTGCATTAAATAAAATATTACTGGCAGTACTGCTACTCATTTTGCACAATAGATACATGTCATTTGAATAATAATTGGTGGGTTCTTATCTCACTAATAATAATTATTATTACCCTATAAATATACCAGCAATGAATATTCTTAGAAAGGACATGTCCTTCAAAGAGGACAAGTAAACAAAAATGGATCATTACCTTTATGGAATTTATTGTTTCAGGTTGCATTACTAGAGAAAAATTTAAAAGAACTCAAGAAAGAGTACCAGTTACAAAAACTTTCAAGCAAGCCCTAGTCATTCCAAATACAGACCATAGCTTAAGATTCCTTGTATTTAACGTTTTATATGTAATAATTTATCTCGAGTAGATATTACAATTATTTATTACTATTTTATCTCTCATAGCTTAAGTTTAAATAAATTCATACAAATATGAAGTTGTAATTATTGTTTCCTTGTCATATTTTGTATCATAACTGGCAGTTTCATCGCATGACGTTCAAGATTTTAGTTGTTATATCGAACTTTTTTCTATGAAGGCTGTAGTGATATTAAAACTATATCTAAATGTTCATGATAAGTTTCGAAATTAGCAGAGTCCGCCGGTAAAAAGTTAATTAAAAATTGCAGTCTTTAAAGGAGGTTGCTCATGGCGGCTTTTTGCAGTAACACTACCGCGCGCGCGAAACGCGCTACTGCATCGCTACTTTTGGCCTTTAGTTGCATTTGTAACGCACGACAAACGCTTTAAAACATTCCTACTACATCGCTAGTAAGGCGCAACCGTATCGGAGATAATCAGGTAAAAGAGCGCGTGGTGAAACGGAGCCAGTGGCTTCGAAGACGCAATATTAGGGGCGGATTATGTCGTGACAGTAGCGATGGAAAGACGTACTACTTGGGTGCAGGCCGCAGGTACACGACCCGCGATATCATTGCGAGTATATTGCGTTCATTGCACTACTGTATCGCTTTAAAATATTGATGTGGTGACCTCCCTAAATTTCAATATATATGAAAATGTTATCACATTTCTACAATAATTCCACGGACAATTAATGGAAACCAATGGTTTTCCTCGTCAACAACTTTCATAAGAAGTTTCTGTCATGGGGATTATAAATGAATGGCTCGATTGGTAAACAATTCTACTATTGATAAAGTTTGCGTTGAAAAACATTTTATCGATTATTCTTGTCTATTGCATCTGCCGTATTGCGGTTACAGTTTCTTGTCTACGGACTATTGGCTTTCAGTGCAGGTACTGTGTACTAAACTGTGAATACCTATATTCAATAAAAAGTTATTTAAGTGATGGATGAAGACTGCAGACGAATCGTAAGTAGTAACAATATTTATGTACTTATGGTCATTTGCAATACAGGGATGAACATTGGATTGGCCGGTTCGACTAAAAAAGTTTAAAGGAGTTTTTCTTTTGCTTTCTGAAATATTTTATGCGTTGTATTAATGTTGAAAAAGTGATAGAACGTAATATCGAAATATCCACTGCTGAGTTACCATTGCCGCATTTTTCTGCCGCTAATCAACAATAGTTGCTTTCAAGTATCGATTTGAGGGGTGTGGCATATAGGTGATGCATTATAGCAAAAAGTTACTTGTTTTAGCTTCAGGGGAAAGAAAATTATCCGAGACTAACATCAGGTAGAGCTTTATTGTTTAGTTTCGAAATTCATTATTCGTTTAGCAAGTGCGAGACGGGTAAGGAGTTTGTATAAATCTACCCTGTACCGGCCTCAAAGAAGAGCCTGTAAAGAAATCCATTCACGCAAAAACACGAGGACATTATTATAATCATTGTAATATAGACATATTTTAAAAACTGGCAAATAAATCAGACGTTTTGTCACCCCGATTCTTTTTAGTCATTCAGTTTGTCAATTGCTTATAAATTATCCAATGATCTGTAATTTGATATATGAATAGGCGTTTGTGTTTTATTTACCAAATTTAAACCAACAGCAGGTACTGGCAGGAATTGGAAATTTTTGCCCTGTGTTTGTCAATGATGGTACCTTTTTGTTTTTTTTCTGTTTTAATACTAATCCCTGTGTTGTAGGTGCCATGAAAATATACACATAAGAAGTACACAATCACCAAACCCTTACTGAATAGTTTAATCCATCATTAAGTGGGCTCGGCCAAGAATCAAATCAGCAAATTGTCTTTGTGGGGTAAATCAGCATTGCTATAATTGTGCAACATGAGTGATCCTATGCTATTTACCAAACTAGCTATATCGTATAATAACAAAATCAAAAAACTTGACATTCGTCATATACCAGGAATGACAAGGGATGTAACGGTATGTGAGGACACTTTGTTTGAATTTCAACACACTATTATAGGCTCATTCAAATATTACTAAACACCAAAATAAACTTTGTTTGCAGGACAAGTTTCTTGCATCAAAGATCCCACCCGATGCACCAGAATGGCTGCACTTGCACTGGATGGTGCAGAACGAGATGCGCATGGAGAAGCAAAGGAACGAGAACAATGTGTCAACTATGAAAGATTGCAATTTACAGAACCAACTTGTACGAGAGAGAAACTCTCTGTCATATGAGATTCACCTTCAACGCTCCTACCTTCACTATGCCAGAAAGGAGCTAACATATGAAGAGGTAACAATATTAACTATTAAAAGTGTTCTACAAAGACAAATTGTAAGGTGTATAAATAAGATTGTGGTGTAGTGTCAATATAGAAAAGATAAAAAAAATGGACTCCCCTTTCTTTTAAACAAATAATTTCAAATATTTCATTAGAGCCTTAACCATAAGTAAAGTCATCTTTCTAAATAGTGGGTAAATTTTGATCCATTCAAAACGAACAACATGTTGTTTGGTTGTATCAAAAACTCATGATATTTTAGTGCATCTACTTTTAAGAGATCAGCAGCTAATGGCTGTGGTTATTGTTTAATAAAGCCAAAGTTGTCGTTTCAGAGCAAAGTGCCGATTTTTCCACAACTCTATTAATAATAAAAATATTCCAGATATGTTGTTTTATAAATTCATAATAGATTTTTTTTAGAACATCATACTAAATAAAATCCAGTTTTATTTTAAAAAGTAACACCATGCCTGTAATCTCTGAAGGGGTAGGCAGAGGAGTAGAAGTAGGACATCCCCATGTTTCACCACTTACATTTTAAGTCCACTGCAATAGGTGGTAAGCCTATTGCTACACACCGGGCACACATCCAGACTCCGAGTCACTACTAGAAATTCTAAATGAGAAAAATCCAATAGTACCCGACCTGGGATTTGAACCCAGGATCGACAGTTGATCGGTAGTTGCACTTGCAACCACTCGACCAATGAGGCAGTCATGTCCGTCAGTTTATTTTAGAATCCAAATTTAATTTATTTATAATACTTTTTTTCAGGTTCAGGAAATAGAAGCGCGCTACAAGGAACTCAAAAACTTGTACTGGAAATTGTTCGGCTGCATGTTGTAAACATTGAAAATGGCATATAATATTATAACTAATATTTAAAAATACTTAAAATTTCTTCAATGTTTAATGGATATAAAAGTTATCCTTATTAAGTCACTACAATTATAGATGTTATCATTATAGACAACAAATATAAGTTGACACAGGGTACATTCCACTAAACGCCCACAATACCCTCGACCACAACCACGGAAATTTCTGTTCAACTAACGTAAAAAGGCTTCGGCCGCGGGAATTTTATAGATGGATAGCACATCTTGACCTTGGTATGCTCGCAATATGGCGCGCACAAAGTCCACTCTGACCCAGCACTATTTTGTGGGCGATGCGGTCGCGAACAATGACGTCATCTATGACGTCAAGCTATCCCTCGTGTCAACCACGAGCCTCAAGTGAAACGATACAGAGGCTGTTACAATCGTTTAGTGGAATGTACCCATTGAGGTGTGTTATTGCCAGTCAAAATGATAGTTTGGAAATCTTTCATCTTAATTTGATTAAATCAAGTGTATGAAAAAACGAATGCTTTATTTATTAATATTTTTATAGTATCGAATTGTAAATGAAATTTTTTGGCAATTGATTTGTGTTCGAAGTTTTTCTGTAAAAGATTTAACACTGCATTCATGCCAACTTCTGAAACTGCATGTAATTTAAAAATATTTTAAAAATCTATTTTTGTAAGAACAGTTTTCTAATATCATTAAAATATTGATATCATCTTTTAATGAAACAATCAACATTGTAAAATTTATCTTGAACATCTTGCAGGTTTATGAATTTACTTCTGTATATGTAGTTTAAAACACTATATGACTAATTCACCTTTCATATAATTTAAGTAATAAAAGTGTCAAGTATTCAGTATAGTTGACAATTGCTCAGGAGTGACAAAACATTAAATGCAATTGGGGAAATAGAATGGCTACCTTGATGTTATGAGTTAAAATTAGAATACAATTCAGATATTTTTTCCAAAAAAAAAACCTATGACTACATACAGATAAATAATATTGTTCTGTTGTGTTTAATGATCTCGAAAATAATAATACAAAGGCATATGAAGCAAATTTCATTTTGTTGTCTTTGTTCAGTATGTTTTCTATTAAAAGTTATTCATTTAAGTAAGTGTATGGAAATAATCTAGTCTTTCTTTATGATATAAATGAATGTACTTGTAATTAGAATAGCAATATTATAAACATTGTTTACTCAATATATTTTATTTAGTGTCAGTATTGTTTTATTTTAATCCTTTATATCTTGTATCCTATGTACATTATTGTTTTCTACATACATTATAATTATTAGTATATTCTTGTCCTATGTTGGACATAAGTCTATAATAGCACGCCATTGAGCTTGACCATCAGCTCTTCATATCCAACTGCTGCCAGCCACTTCGCTTAGGTACATTAAAGTGTAATCGTCGTCTAAGCCATTAATACCACACCAGTGAACAGTCTTTTCCCGTTGCCAGGGAAGATGCGTTTATTTCATCAAATGTTTCCAAGTAATTCGTTTTGACATTTTAAAATATAATCTAGTGGTTTAAATATAAATTTCGTACTCTAGGTGTTTTTTTGCTATCAGATCCTTTAGTTCAAAGGTTAAATGTGTTCTTAATATTACAATTTACTCTCTTTAACAGGAAGGTAAAACATAGGAAACCGACAAACGATATCATTTTCTGTAGTGTTCCCTAAGACGCGTATTTTTTTTTAAATGTGCCACATAATGAGCTGCTGGTCACCATTACACATAAAATATTATTCAGACCGATCGTATCCTGGCTGTGACTTCAACTGACGCAAATGGACAGCTAGTAGGAAAATGATTTAAAGCAAATTAACTGCCATACTTTTCTCTATGCTTCTCGAGTTTATCCAATTGTTTTAACAATTGAGGCCTCGTACACAAAGCCTTTTTAATAGCATCGTCCAACATTTTCTTCTGGTAAAAAGGAGGTACTGGCGTGTCTTCCAGGTGGAAAGTATGTACTCGTCCCATAGTGTCTCCTACAAATACGTTGTCTCCCGATTCTGAAAACTTTACGTACATTAACACCACAGAACCCGGAAACGTGTACTCCGAACAGGGCATATGTGTCTTCCGACGGAGATCCCAAATAGATAGTACATTGCCACTAGCAGATATTAATACAGTGGAATTTATTGGGCAGAATGCTATATCATAAACAGCAGCTGGACAAGTTAACGTCATTATGACGTCATCTATACCTTCCATCCATAGCCTGATTGCATTATCAGCGCCACAAGACACGAGTAACGTTTTCATGAATGGTGAATATTGCATGCTGTAGACAGGCCCCGCGTGAGCTCGATATACGTCTATATGTTGATTCAAGTAATGTGTTGAGCATTTATGTATGCAGCCTTCGTCAGTCCCCACAAGATAAATATGATGAATTGTTGGATGCCACTTGATGCATATTGCTGCCGGATATCTCGTTATTGGAACGTCGACTTTGAGACACTGCTTTGGGGTCTCTAAGCCCTTCATTTTCCCTTCAACTGTTGATATACGCATCATAGGTGTACAGATAAAGTCATGCGTCTTAGTACTTGTGAATTTGTTAATTCTTCCGTCTTGACACGCGGTCATAACATAGTCATGTTTGTCGAAAGAACACCAACTTATTGCCCATATTGGCTCAAAACATGGATTTGTATCGCGTTTGCTCTTTGCTATTATCTTAATAGAATATGAGGTAACGTCCATTATTAAAACGTCTCCATTCGCAAAGCCGCAAGCTAACCAATTTGGATTTTTATCACAAAATGCAACATACGTCAAAGGGTCTTGAAATCTGTAAAGTCTTTCTGGCTTACATGGGTTTTTTGTGCACCAGATACACACTAGTCCACTATGACCCTCGGCGTAAGTAAATTTACCATGTGCTACGGCTAATATATTGCTGTTTTTTGGGTTAAAAGATATGCTAGTGATAGGTCTATTGGTAGTATCTTCACATTCTAATGTCCATAAGGACCTCATAGAATATACGTATACTAAGTCCAACGATAAAGGATTTATTTTGACAAGACCTCGAAACTTTTTCTGTGCTTTCGCATATTCTAAACTCGCTAATACTCGCTCAGTTAGAAGCACAGCGTCTAGAAACTCGGGAGATGATGATATTTCGTCAAATGATTTCCCTTTTCTAAAATCTACTTCCACTGCTTTCTGTTTCTTTTTTCTGAGCAGAGTGGATGCTGCTGTTTGGTACATTACCATTTCGTCTTGCTTTTCTTCGGCTCTGATTCGAGCTAATCGTGCATATGTATCATGCATGTCCCACAATGACGCAAACGCAATAGCATTTTTCTTTTGCGGTCTTGTCGCAAGTGTATGTCGGCTCTGCGATACGTACTCTTTGGTTTGTGTTTCTTCGACTACCATCTTTCGATTTCGTCCTTTTCCTACAGTTATGTACTGGTAAAATTCATTTTCTTCTTCAACTGCTGTGCCTTCAGGAGTGCCTTTCTCATACGAGATTGACGGCAATTCAAATAAAATTAATGTCTCTGTTTCTTTTAAAATCACAAAAACTTCGTCGGGGTACGACATGATTGGTTTTGTTTTAGGCAAATAGAACGCGGAAGGTGCTATATCCAACACGAGGTCTTCGGGAATAAAACCTTCCTCTGTGTTCAATGTGTAGTCGATATAGATGTTGTCAAGGGAAATCGTAGTGGCGTAAACTTTGACACCCGTATCCGTCGCGGACTTGGCGGTGGATTTGCAAGGTTTTAGACCAATTTCACTTTTCACGCGAACTTTGCTTTCGAAGGCTGCATGATTAAAATAATCTTCCATAGTGACGTATTCTGGATCTATTATATTATCTGGTGTACAATCCACACTATCAATCATCACCTTATACGTTTGGCGCTTTTCCATAAAGGAAAATGTAGCCCTGCTCATTTTGGATGAAATCACACTAATTTTTGAGGTAGTCGTTACTGAACTGGGATTGAAGGCATCGTGCGAAAGTTCTCCCTGCGACGTCATGATTGGATTAAACAATAATTGAAAAAGTATAATTAAATAAACACCTGCGAGTAAATATTCGTTTGTAAGAATATTTTTGTATTCAATTAATATTGACAAATTCATATAATATGACAGTGTAATAGGTGCAAAGAAACTTCAAATAGTTGAATACTTTTTACGCAATAAAAGCGTTGTACTATAGTCATGCATTACCTACATAAAAAATTTAAAAAATTATTTTTAATATTATTACGATTTATTGACTGTAAGCTAAATATTATCTAGGACTAAAAATGATTTACCAAATGTTTTAATCATATTTATAAAAATTTATATGTAGAAGTTAATATATAACGTTTTGGCTTTTAATGAAATACAGTAAAAAATGTCTACATATTATTGTATTTATCAATAGCTCCATGGCGTCTATGTACATAAATAATGTTTAAGTTTAGATCAAGTAGGACATAATATCATATGGATAGCGATAGAACGTAAATTAAATAATGTGCGTCATAAATCGCGTAAATATTTTTTATTATGTGATACCTTAGCATTTGCTAATCTATCACGTAATAAAACGGTAAGTATATACCCACAACTCAAGATGCATATACGCTTCACGTGACAACACATGGGTGGAAAACGCATATTGAACTACGATTTGAAGAGGCTTAGCGTATTTTTGGTGTAGAATTTATTCACTGGACTAATTCAGAAAAAGAATATTTTGGCTTTCTGCGCTTCTCATTGTCTCCTAATCCATATTATGTCTACAATACCATATATTTCCAGTTATTATAGAAACTACGTTAAGAGACAATTTACCGTTACCCTATGTAGCGGGAGATATTAGTAGCAGTCAGACACAGCGTAAATGAATATAAAAATGTCTATCCATTTTTGGCTTTTAGTGGAAATCGCTGCGTTCTGATCAGGGCTGGGCAAGAATGAAAACGTCACACAACTAAGCCCGAAGTGGCAACAGTGCAATTTTGTGATTAAATTGAAGTCAGTCCGAGTGTAATTTAGGACTTTGGCTATTTTACATTTCGCTACATTTTTTTACTTTCTTGAAAGAACAGCTACAATTCCTAGCCCGCATTTGGCGACGCTCTTGCGATATCGTATAATATAAAATAATGTAAGACTAGAAGAAGAACCATTTCTATTCACATTTCGCATCGGGAGAACTGTACCATATCGCACGGCGGGCGTCGCGCGCCACAGAGCGCATATCCGGCAGAGGACTGAGTTGAACGATTCGTTTATTAAGAACCACGTACTTTGTTGATAGAGGCTGTCTGCTTTTAAATGTGTTTTAATTATGCCATGACGATATACTTAGTGGCGTTTTTCATAAATTATTCAAACACTCCGCGCTCCCTGGCTCTCGTTTATGGAGTTGCTGATCAGTTCAGGGATCTATCAAAACATCAAAGTCCGTGTTTTATCTCCCAGTGGTTATCGGATTTCCTCTGCTGGGCTAAAATTCACAATTTGTACCACTCCCACTTAATTAGTTTTATTCAACATTACGACAGAAAATTCGTCTTAGTTTTGTAAACTTAGATTAGGTATAATTAGCAACCGTAAATATTTTTTTACAATTATATTATTAGCAACCGCCCGGTGGGTCGACCAAGATACCGCTGGAAAGACGAAGTCATCAAAGACCTTAAGGAGCTGGGGGTGCCCGAC
>DWJK01006189.1:0-10645 GCA_018248815.1 Croniades pieria auraria | reverse complement strand
GGGGGGGGGGGGGGGGGGGGGGGGGGGGGGGGGGGGGGGGGGGGGGGGGGGGGGGGGGGGGGGGGGGTGGGGGGGGGTGGGGGGGGGGGGGGGGGGGGGGTGGGGGGGGGGGGGGGGGGTGGGAGTAGGAGTAGGAGTGGGCGTGGGAGTGGGAGTGGGAGTGGGAGTGGGAGTGTGGGTATGTGTATTATTTTTTCTCTGAATCTTTCGAAATACACACCTAGACTTCTTACTTCATTTAACTAACTCTACACCTGATCTAAAGCGCTTGTATCCTAGCGCTCCTCTTCAAAGTTTGTAGAGAGATAAATTAAGATCATTCTAAGTTATTTCGCATAACTAGCATCGTACTTTTGCAATCACCATTTAACTTAAAGTTACTTGCATACCCGCTTGCTGTTGGACATAAATCTGGTGCTAAACGTAACAACATGTCTGTGATCCCCGAGAGGGTAGGCAGACGAGTGTAGAACACTCCCACGTTTCACCAGTTACGAGCACCCGTCGCTTGCAGCGAAGTCACAACGGATAATATTATATTAATATCAAAACTGCAGTCACAAATCATTATTATTAAGTTTATAGTCCGGTAAATCCGTTAAAAACGACGAATGTTTGTACTAAAACGCTTGTCGCATTACTTTTTTACTGTCCGATTTAAAATGGCAGGTAATTTTCATGAGTTCATATGAAGACAAAGATTACAATGATAATTCAATAAATTTTCTTGCTCGTTTTCATAATTGTACAATATATTACTCGCAGCGATATCTTCATTAATCATATTTATGACTACATGATTATAATCTATCATGCTCGAGTAATACTTCCATCAAAAATCTAGACTTTGTTTATTCCCATATTTCTCCCCGCTACGAGTATTTTATACGCTGCCGTAGTAACACTCAGTCGGGTATCTTTAACTTATTATTAGTAGTTGATTTCTTATTTTGAAAATTATCTAAAAATCGTTCTAAAGGTGATAAATGGGACTTGGAGGTGTTAGAAATATTATAAACGGGTTTTTCTTTTAAAGCTATAAGTGCTCGTCCATAAATTGCTTGCTACAAATTTCTTAGTGCAATCGAATATAATTTTTTGCATTTAAATCACGTACGGAATAGTAGTGAACCGTGAAATATCAAATTATTTTTTTATGTATCTTCCCCTAGTGGAATCGGCGCTGAAAGAGGTTGGATCTCCCGACGGATTTGGACGTTTCCTCGTAATCCGCAAAGAATTTTCACACGCAAATACACGGAACTCTACCGAGATACGTTTTCGTTTATTTTTTCACAAGCGAACCTCACGTCAATATCAATAGCAAACATGAATATGAGAATGACAAAAAAATATCAATTGATTGAATATTTCCGTATGTTGCTATACTTACACCTTTTGTTTTAACTTTTTTGTACTTACATAATTTTAATTATTTATATCCAATAACGTAGCAGATATTCATTTTTTTTTCGGAAATGATTTATCACATCAACGGTTTTTTTAATTAAGCCGCTATAATAAACAATTATAGTGGAAACTTTAGTATAAATAAAACAAAGTACCATGTTTTTTTAATAATACATTTATTATCATTTTTCGAATTTTCCGGAACAATGTCAAAAAAAAGTAAGTTTTACACATCAAATATTTCCATTAAAATATTTTGATGAAGAGTAACGCTTCGCTAAAATTTTTGATATTTGCATTCGCGTTTAAACTTTAAAAATGATTATATTAAAAAAAAATAACGAATATTTAAACGAAGTACGTACCGAACGAATAAAATAATTGTAAATCATTTCGTATAATTCTTTTATTGTAACAAATAAAATAATTATACGCCGTTATCTATAATTATTTTATTACAACAAATAAAATACTTACATTAAATTATTTTATTCAGAGCTTCGGAAAACGTTTCTTGAAAACTTTAAGCGAAGTCGCGCAGCTGCAAGGCCGTGATATTTTTTTTTTTCCAAATCGCCAAGTCCGCCGTGCCGAAAAATCGCAGAAATAATACAAATATTACTAACCTTAATAAGAAACTCCTGTTGGCCGGTATCCCCCAGCTGCGGGCCCCGAAGTCGCACATTTTGCACAAACAGTTAAAAGTCCGCGCGAACTTCGGCCGACATGGCAATAGTGACAGCGGAGCGCTAGCGTGTGGAGTTCGCGACGGTCGGCCCCTATAATGAATGCCGCCGAGAAGAGGAATGGTAAGTAAGGTTCCCCGCGCCCCGCGGATAGGAGGAGGCAAGCTCTCGCCTACACATTAGGGGTAGTGGAAAATTTTAGCAGCCCACGGCTACCAGTAATGGATATTTGTATAAAAAGATTCGTTCTGTTATAAAACATTTTTTATTTCTGTCTGCCGCTGCTGCGCTTATGTGATGCGGATATATGGGTATTAAAAATTAAGCAGACTTTCTCAGAATATTGATTATAGGAAAATAAAGGGAAAATAAAACGAGTAAAAATTTAATTACTGGATGGGAACACGTACATACAATTATACATGAAACTATCAATTATATACGAGAATGAGACGGTATCCACCACTATAAAAAAAGCAATTCCTTATTGATCTGCTACGTGCCGGAAATGTGTTGATGTCGTTAGACTGTACTATAAAAAAGTTTCGTCCACGTAAATTTTACATTTATCCGCCAATAGCACAACCACAACTACACAAGATACAAGGACATGGACTCTATGGTAATATTATTGCATGAAACTTTCAATGCGAGAACTTGTCGAGAGCACAATTACGAGTACTTCTTATTGGAATATTTTATTCGATCCGGTTTGTTTTCGGTTATTTTTCTGTAGCTACACTTTGAAGTTTCCCATGGCCCTCCGATTGCTCTTTTATAAAATAACTTTTTTGAAACGACGAACATGAAGTGTAAACATGCGATCCTTTGATCTTTTGTACCTTTATTTTTCTGGTCGTGACTAACAATGTATTGAATACGTGAGAAAATTATTTTGTAACAAATATTATTTGTGCTTTCATTTATTCGTCTTCTTTTAGGCTTTTTACGACTTACGCAGTACTGACCCTTGTCTCTTTACCAGCCGTGTGAACCGGCTGTGAAGCCGTCTTATAGTTTCGCTTGTCATATTCATACCTAACGTCATTAATCATGTACGAAATCCCAAAGAAATAAATTTAAAGTATCACAATAATAAGTCCATCAAAACATTCTAAACATATTGTTATAACGAAACTCACTAATTTTAAGTTTATTCTTTTACAAATGTAAATACACCTATTGTTTAAAATTGTATAATTTTTTAAACATTTTTTCTGTATTTAAGCCCTGAAGGGTAGGCAAAGGAGTCTAATATACTTCCACTTTTCGTCAGTTACGTTTACGTCACACCACGATATAGGTGGTGGGCCTATTGCTATACACCGGGCTCATATCCAAATTTCGAGTCATTCCTAGGATATCCTACTAGAAAATCTAAGTTTATAAATCCAATAATAAACGTACCGGTAATCGAACCCAGGATCTCCCGATTAGCAGTTGTGCTTGCCAACTGCCAAAAAACTTGCCACTTGACCAATGAGGTTGTCAAAGGCATTTTATTATATGAAAAATTAATTACGCAAAATGAATTACCACTTGCTGTAATGGTGAAGGACAACATTAAGCTGAAGTCCTGGCGTTCTTTATAATGCTATCCAAGGCGTGTGAACACCATCAATTCGCACGTGGCCAGCGTGGCGACCTGAGGCCTTTTCCCTTCTCATTTTGACCCGTACTCATCAGAAAACCTATAAAAGAGTTGGTGGTATGGATAATGATGACAAAAATATTTTAAAAAACCATTAGTCTTATTCACTTTAAGGTATCTGTTTAGCCAAACACTGCTAATTTAAAAAGGAAAATGTTTCATTGCTTTTACAGATATATGCATATGTTTATACTCAACTTCTTTAACAGGTCGCTGTTAAAAAAGGGTACGAAAAGACTTAATTTTACCACACATTTAATTTTGACAGAAAATGCAAATATGCCGGTCCTGTTAGACCATTTTCTATTACCAACAAACTACATAGTGAAGAGGAATAATTAAAGTAGAATCACTCGGGTATAAAACTGCAATGATTCCGTATTAAATTAACAGTTCAGTCACACGACTTTTACTGGGTCTAGACGTGAAGTTTTATATAGGTTTGATTGCGGCTGTAAGAAAGCTTCGCGCTTCGACTTTGCGGCTTACATCGCTGTCGTACTGTGTACTAAGAACTAGAGGAATTAAGCATTTTCGTTACCCAAATCTCTACTGAAGAAGCATTAGAGAGCGATATTTGATACGCGCTCTCTACCGACCCACTAAGGAACTTGGCGTGAATATACATATGTATGTATTTAAAAATCGTACGTATCGTACAATCGACGTAAAATTGATACATATGCATTTCTTTAAGATATTTTAATAATGTTTCAATTTATTTTTAGTTTTCATAATGTTATGGAATAAATATAGTTAACTTTATATAGGTATAACATGAAGGACTTAAAATTACCATCTTTTTGTTCACTTGTTATATGGAAATAAATGATCATGATAATAAGACTTCGAGAAGATCCAGCAGAGGAGAGCTGGATAATCAAAACAGCGTACTTCAATGTGCTTTAGTTAATATAGCATTACCTTAGAAATCAAATAGATTTTCTTAATATTCCTATTTACCTACCCACATATGTTCCATAGCTGCTCTACCATACAAGAAATCAGTTGTCACCATCGTAAGACAGTTACCAGCCACCGCTACTTCATCCTTAATTATACATATTTAGACACCGACATGTGTTAGGATTGGTGAGCCGATATGCGTATTACAGATCGAAGTCAGCCTTCGTCATTGCTTTCGCTTTTTTCATAAAAAAATTTTTGCGTAATAATTAAAGTCACTATGAACCCTGCTCATTTCCTTCAACCTGTTCTTGTCCTTTATCATAACATCTCCGCTCCGTTGATAACCTCCTTATTCCAGACTCAAAACGGAAACGGCAGTGATTTGATTTAAAATTGATTGCGCACTTTACAGGAATTGAAGTGGAATAAAGATTTTCAATATATTATAGAAACTTAGGGCTTCATTTTATTGAATAGTAAAATTCTAGTTAAATCAATAAATGTAACAAATCAGTCTTAGATACCACAGTGCATGATGTGATTATTATTTCACGTCAGTTTCCCCACAGGGTAGGCAGAGAGCACGGCAAGTATCTTCATCCTTAAGGCCTAAAATGCTTGATGTACGTATATTTACTACTTCTGTTTGACATAAGCCAGTATCTGACATATTCAGTTAAAGCAGTCGATTTTGAGTCTTACATAGCTCCTGCATCGGTCAACAGTTGCATTGGTTGTAATTCTTTCACCTGTCATCATTCCATTTTTAGTTCACTCGTACTTAAGTAAGACGTTTTATTTAATGACGTTGTTGTAGAGATGTGTTAAAAACCATTTTTTTTAATATGTACCAGCCGATAAAAAAACTGTTGAAAGATAATTGGTAAGTAATTCGTCGTATCGGTTACGAGTAATGACAAGCGGGTGACGAAAGCTTTCGTAGAATAATCGAATGAAATAGAAACTTTGTCACTAATTTGACAAAAAGCTAAATTTCTAGAGTTAATTGTAAATAATATACCCTTCTTAAAAATATACGTATCTGTATATAGAAAATTCGTTGCACGCAGTTGCCTAAATAGTGGCACACTTACACATACAAACATGAACCCACATACACAAACACACATAGATATGAAATGCAAATTATACTAGAACGTTATCTCCCTTGACTGGTTGTAAGAACTTGGTTAAACAAGTATAGATGAAACGTTTCAATATTTACATTGAGTTTGGATAACGGTGCATCGCTTATGTACTCGTATATCGTGCATGGTGTCACAAGCGGTGGAATATCTGTGCAAGTTCTGCTCAGACTTGCCTGTTGAAGTTTCGTTAAGATAACTTCAATTACTTGAATTACATCACTAACAACCTTTTATCGGTCCACCGTCGGACACGGGTTTTCTCCTGGAATGAGACGAGTCAAACCAATTTTTTTTTTTTTTTGCGCCCAGACAAGTTGGGAAAGGGCTACCCTCCATACGGGTGGTGAATGCTCATGCATTCCACTGCGACCGTTCGCAGTGGTTATGTGGGACTCACGGGGGAAGCCCATGCCTTACCCACTAAACACCATCTAGGAGGTTGGCTTTGACCTGAAGGGTCTCGAAGCCTACATCGGATGCGCCCCCCTCTTGGGTGGTCGAGGGGGTGCTAGCGGGGCTCCCTAGAGAGCTTCCGAATGTTTATTAACACTTGCGTGTTGACGAGGGTTGTGGGCCAGTGTCATCAGAGGGATGAACACCGACCGGGTGGGGTAATTCATCTGATTGATTCTGCCGCCATTTTTATGATATTTCATGGACATTCAATTGCGGTATTTTAATTATCGAATGTTTTATCCCTTTCTATGTCATTTAATGTGAAGAAACAAACATACTAAAGTTTAAGCATTATTACTGAATATATACTCTGAATAAAAAACAATAAAATCGCTGAGCCGATTTTGTTGAACTTTAACATATAATTTGCTGTTTAGAAAAAGACAAAGGTTATTCAGATGACTTGTTTTATCAGCCGTAAAAGACAATGATAGGAGATGAAAGACATGGCTAAAAATCATTTAGATTCCCGCCTGAACAAAGCCGCAGCTAATTGGTTATTAAATAACGTAGTTAAGGAATTATTTTAAATGGGATGACTTTACAACGCTACGTTTAACATGCAATTTTTTTTTTGTTTTCCACTATTTTCATTTCTTTATGATGTTCTTGTAATTAAATGTAGTCTGAAGATTAAAATGGTGAAGGTTTTAGTGTGCTACGCTAGCCAAGCTAGGGTTTACTTACATAATTTCATGCAAACGATAGACTATAGATATTCATATATGGATTGAAATGTTCATATATAACATTGTGAAGTTAGCGGTACGTGTCTGGGACTCAAACGCCCAGATCCTAGGAAATTGGGCCGAATTATCAATGTTTTATCATAATTTTCGAATAATTATCAATATAATTTGTGTAAATTTTATATAAGTACCTACTGTAAAAAAATTCGGGGCACATGGAATTTAGTCCTCGCGAGTACTGATAATATAGTAAAAGAATCTACAATAATACATAAATATTCATCCATCAATAGATCTAACATCGCCCAAGAGGATTAGGGCTCGCAGAAGGTGGAAAGTAGGCATTTAGTGTGACAGGCCGCCATCTTGTCTCGAATGTCAGGAGTCGAGTTTCGCGCAGACGAGTGGGTGATTTCACACGCGATCGTTAGATCTTTACACGTAACTATTGTAATTTTACATTATTATAGAATACGGTAATGACTTGACATTTAACAATTTCCCTGCAAGTAATGAGGAAAGTTCTATGTAGATCAGAGTTCGTTAGAGATCACTGGTAGGAAGTAATTATTTAGCGGCTACGATTTTGTTTGCTGGTTTACTGTTTAACACTATTTCTGTGAGCGGATAAAAATAGGTATACATCTGTATTTGTAATGTGAGAATATAATTTTGTTAAAACAATATTCGTAGGCACAACCATTGCCTGCAATCACACATTACTGGGTTATACTTGGCATATAAAGCAACAAATCTATTTAATTCTTGGACTGCCGCGTTGGTTTAGTGGTTGCAAACGCGACTGCCGATCGGGAGGTCCTGGGTTCAAATCTCGGGTCGAGGTGCTATTGGATTTTTCTTATTTAGAATTTCTAGTAGTGACTCGGAGTCTAGAATTGTGCCAGGAGTATGGCAATAGGCTCACCACCTACTCCATGGGACTTAAACCTAACTGGTGAAACACGGGAGTGTACTACACTCCTCTGCCTACTCCTTCGGGTATTATAGGCGTGATGTTACGTTTTCAAATTTATTTAATATTTTCTAAGTTTAGCAACTAATAAGCTACCAGTACGTGTTGGCCCTTAGTTTATAGATAATAGTTAGTTAAATGCATACATCAGTCTTGTTTCGTTAATTATCCAAAATAAAATAAAATCGGTTAACACTCGGTAGAATAGGACTGCAGCAATAGATTAAAAATGTAGGTTAAAAAAAGTAAAGAAGGTATCATAGTTTTTTTACCAAAAACTACCTATTATGTAAACCTTCACTGATAAAACCAGTTCATTGCCGAACGCCGTCCACTTGACATAGTATTTGTTCATACATGTCAATGTTGAGGCAAATCCGATTAACATTGTGTTATGACTGTTATGTTTAAAAAAATATGTCACTAATCATGTTAATAATTTTGTTTTCCTTTGTTCTAAAGGATGATGAAAATGAATGAAGCTTATGAGGTCTGCAAGGATACAGATATTTGTCGCTCTCTGCCTACCCGATGGGATAGTAATAATAATAATGATGACAGCTTTTGCAACGGTTGTTGTATTAGATATCCTGTTTTTACTTTAAACATGCGTTTGCAGTATTGTAAAGTAATAATAATATCGAAAAGACATCTGTCATTTACAATGTCGGGAGATAATTTTAAATGTTACTTTGTTTCTGCACGTCTGTTGTGTTAACACGATAATTTTTCAATTTATATCGTAAAGTCAAAACCTAAATAAATGAACTTTAAGAGAACTAGTATAAATAAATAAACATGAAATTTCGAAAAATGCTAACAAGCACAAACACACGCGCACGCAAATACATACAAATACGCATGCATGCACGCACGCGCGCACGCACACATACGCGCTCACGCACGCATACACACATAAACGAATAAGTCTAATGCACTCTTTACATTGCCCTAACTGAATTACGCCGAACTAAACTAATATAAACCTATGCATTTCTTAAGTTTCTCATTATAAGTGACAGTGCATTTATGTCTTATGACAAATAAAGAACCTTTTAACCGAAACCTAATGTTCTTTTTATCTTAAAAAGCTTTCTAGATATAAGATGTATTTATTATTAAAATGAAGTAAAAGTTGTAATTTTTCATCTTTTGTATTGTTGTGACTTTCAGCTACTATTTATTAAATATCCACTGATTTGTAAATATTTTAATAAGAATAAATAGATAATATATGGCCAAGAAGATAGGTATCGCTTACTAAAATCAAAAGTGTGAAATGTACCGAAAATCTAACCAAATCTTTTATAACACTATATAAACCAATTAGCGTGCGTACAAGTGACAGTTACACAAACAATAAATAAGGCTGATACTGGCATTTGTTCCATTTTACGCGGAACACAATTCGTGTAGTGGCACCAGCTGTTTATATTAGCTTACGTGTCGTCTCGTTCGCACTTGCGGAATTGACAGTGCAGTTAAAAAAGAAGGAAAACATCACAGACGAAGTGCGTTTCGTTTCACGTAATTTATTCAGCGAAATCGATAACCGGCTACCATTCGTAAATTGATTATAAATTCTATAATGTAGGTATACGTTACGTTATTTATCGTTTCAACTATGTACACGTAGTTAAAATATACGAGACACGTGTAAATAAAAATTAACATTAAGTTCGTTTGGAAGTATTTTAAGAACGTAAAAGTGCATTATCTAAATTAAATTATCTCTAGATACGAAGAAGAAAATCAAAGATTAAGTTTTCTTTTCCAAGCGAATATTTTACTTAAAAATATATACTAGCTAAAGCGGAATACTACGCCCATATTTCTTTGCCAGCGATATATCGGCATAAAGAGACAAATTGAAACAAAGACGACGCCGCCGATGCTAAACTAAAACGGAATGCGATTGGGCATTAGGAAAGGGATGAAACATTAAAAGTGAGTGTAACTAAAAAGGACAGCTATCTACTTGTACGTTCCGTTTTTCAGATCAAGCGATCGCACGTAAGTTGGATGTGTACAAGTAAGCCGCCTTCGGCGAAACTGGCGAGAGTGACTGTGTTCATCGTTACAGGGTTGCTCTGTGAACTTAATTTTCCTTTCATTACTTTAGTGAATATTTGTATTAAAATTAAATATAAGCTTTTAAACTGAGACTCACCTCTAATTTTTCTTGTTTATTGGGTTGAATAAATTGGACATTAAAGTATGAAATCAATTGAGAACTCCGTTTCCAACCTGGGGGCTGGGTACTGGGCTGACTAATCACTATCACTAAACATAACGACGAAGAAAAACGGAGGAAACCTTTCATATCTTAGAAATTTTCCAGAATGGTCTGTAACACTTATTATATTTGTGAAACCGCACTTGTCGAGTACAGCAGTTGAGCCGTTAGCGCTTTTTGTACTTAGGAACAAAATCATATCGAACTGGAACGAGAAAAGAGTCCACCATAATAATGCTATGTGAGTTTAGATATATAATTAATTTACGGTCGTCAACATGTTTTGAACCGAATATTTTAATTCCAATATGACTTTTGCTTGTAATGAATCGCTTAGTCCATTTGGAATAAAAAATATAAAATTGAAAAAGTCAAAGCTGAAAGTGCTCTCAACGGATGTTTCAATTATACCTAACCATGGCGCCAGCGCAAGCGAGGTGCAACCTGTGGGCCCAAACGGTTTCCCTGCCTACACCTTTTGTGCCGC
>DWJK01006188.1:0-10646 GCA_018248815.1 Croniades pieria auraria | reverse complement strand
ATATTATTTTTTAGTGTACGGTTACTCTTTTTTAGTGTACGGCTCTTTGTCCTCTAAGGTTGTTTGCAGCAATCACTACTTAAGCGATACGGCCTCTTTACTGTCCTTTTATTGTTCGTTCTTATTTTCTTTTATTTATAATCGTGGGTACGGCAAAGAATATTGTGTTGTATATTTTAGAAAAATTCCTACAGATATGTGTATCTTAGTTAGTATTACTGATATTATTCTATGTTAATAAAGGTCTTTTAAGAGGCATGCAGAGAGCACCAAGTGATTAATTCATAAATTAGATAGGTGTTAGTACTGTTATGGAAAATTATAAAAAAAAATATCGTCCCAGTTATCATTCCACTGTTGGAATATGAGTCCTCCTTTCATATTGAGAGGGTTAAGGCCATAGTCTACCACGCTGGCCAAGTGCGGGTTGACAGACTTTACACACTTTAGAATTTTTTTTATAAATTCTAAGGTGTGCAGGTTTTCTAACGATGTTTTGCTTCACCGTTAGCAAGTGATATTTAAATTTAAAACGTACTTTTACAAAGAGGTGCGCGCCATGGGTTTGAACCCAGCATCCCCGGAGTGACACGTTGAATTCTTAACCACTAGGCTATCACTGCTGCAGTACATAATATTTGTCTAATTGTTTTATTATAAATAAGGGGTGGTATTTAAGTACAATCATTAACTGTATTTCTTTAATAGTTTAGGTGCTCTAAGTGAAACCTTTACCGAAAAGCTGCCTATGAATTACATTATAATGAAATGGATGCAAGTATTATTATTATTAAAGTCAAAAGGTGTCATTTGCGCTTTTTACTCATCACAACAAACTTTTAAAGTACAACGTATTTTTATTTTGTAATAAAACGTCATTTTAAAAGTCATGAATTTTCATCAAAAGAGAAAAGACTCTTGTAAGGCTTCATATTCACAAAAGATCGGTGTATTAAAAAGAGCTTTTAAAAAAGTGTGTGAATAAAACATTTTCAAATATTTCAAAACGAACGTTGCAGAGTGAAGTTTAAGCCTATTACGTGGTTTCCTGTTGCCATCTCCGCGCCATGCTTGACTCGTCGCTTACAAATACACGTGAGGCAGACTTTGAGACTCTTTTAACTTTTTTTAAAGACTGCGATATTGTCACACGTCTATAAGTTTTCCACAATTGTTGTATAATCTTCAAGCGCTTGTAGGGAAATGTACACCTGGCAAAATCTTGTCATAATGCTTCAAAAACCACTTGCTGTATTTTGAGCGGGTAAAATACTGACCAATGCTACCTAAAATGTTTTTTGTACGTATTATGAAAATTCCTAGCAAATGTTTTCTAACAATAAAAATATATGTATTATTGTCAAAATGAATTTACGAATCGATCGTATGTCGCGTTAAGCTCAAGTTACTCCGTGTTTAATTTTTTTGTTATAAGTTAGTGTAATAGTATGTATTTTTTATCTCTCTTCTCACTCGCTTATCGTTACGCTACTGCAGTGCAACAAGTTCCTTCCTAAGTTGAAATGGAAATTCAATTGATTAGCTTCGAAGCTTACTGAACGAACTGTCTGAAACGTTCATTATATATTTTTAAATCAATATTTATGGGAGCTAGTATCGAATTTGATGAACATTACTTAGTAAAAAGATTGCCGTGTTCTAGATGTCCTACATACGGCAAAATTTAAGTCTAAATTAAAGCTAATTGCAAGTTAGCAGACTTCGGACGTGTTACAGAACATTATGGCTAGCTCTGTAGTATGCGAGGTTTTCCACAATGCTTTCTTTCAACCCACACTAACCTAACGGCAAATTACATTTCAATCTTAAAAACTCAAATAATTTTGTAACGAGTGCCGAGCGTGCCTTTTCTTTAACCCAGATCCTAGATTGGAATATCGAATTCGAAAACACTAGCTATCATTTATTTTATATAATACATAATTTTTATCGACTATTTTATATTTGGACTAGTCTAAAAATAGAACTGGTGTGTTAATATCGTATACAACACACGCCATCGAAGGGAAAAAGGAGCAATTCAAGTTACAGCGTTAGTCATTCGGAACTGTCATGCGCACGTTTACACGCGTCGCCACAGTAAAAAACAATAAAACCTACACAGCTATGCAATTGAACATACGTCAAAAATATATCACTGCTGCCATTATGCAAAAACCATCCTTTTTCTCTCGTCGGGGTTTTGCGAGCTTGTCAGATACGACAAACAATGGGGATTGGGTTTAACTAGATCTAGTCAAACTGGCGTACCTTCGTGTTTGGTTTTTTTCAATGGATGGGTGGTGGGCTTCAGGTAATTTGTATCACAGATATTAGCTGGAATTACAAGTAGTTAAACGATGCTAGTGGAGTAATTATAAACGGTATAAAGGCGTGAGAAGCCTGTCAAATACTCTTGGCAACAAGGCAGAATTTGGACTTAACCCTTTCATTCTGAGAAAAGACCCGTGTTACAACAGAGGAACGATAAAAGGGTCGAAAAAATAAAGACGGTGAAAAGTCATTAAATGAACATTTATTAGGTTCTAGGACCTTTTCTTTTATTAATTTAGCTGGAATTATAAACGGTAAAAAATCGTTGAACGGACTGTCTGTTGCAGTCATATTATGGGATCTAGGTTTGATGGTTTTTAGTACAACGTCATCGTCATCGTTGTCGTCATCGTCATCGTCATCGTCGTCAACCTATCTCTGTCCACTGCTGGACATAGGCCTCCCTCAATGAGCGCCATCGCGCCCTGTCCTCGGCTTGTCGCATCCAGCAATATAAGTTAAGTAATTTTCGAAGGCCAATGTTATTGTTATGTTTTACGGTAATTTTACATGAATGTAATTATTTAATCTTTAGTTTAATCTTGAGTGTAAAATCTTAAATATAATGCTGCTTGCAACACTCCAAATGCCATATAGATTTTTTTAACAACATTGCTCTTCATCGCGTAATTTGCAAAGAAAAAATATCGTTAAGGTTTAAAAACGCCTCTCGGAAACAAGTAATTCATTTTTGTTCTTTTGTGGTCTTATAAATGGCTGTTCTGAATTGGATTATTACTAAATATAAAAGCCTAAAACCATGATAGTCTTTCTATTAAATATTGCGGTATTGGTGTAGGGTTAAATATTTCTCCACAAAACCCGCCATCACCGGCGTAATCTGATTTGGCAAAATCTGTACCGAATATAGATAAAATGTTAGTCATTTGAGGGTTAACTAATAAGTTCCTATTAGTTTAACAAGTATCCCCTTTTCAATCGCTTAAGTTAATATTTATGTGTTGACGATCTATTGAAATAAACAGCAGAATTTGATATATTTCAATTATATCATAATTATTATTTATCTCATAAGATTCAATGTTTTGTAATTAGTTGTTGCGTACGGAACCCGTATTTTTCCAATTAAACGTAACTATTATGTTCTATCATTTTACTGAATACGGCCGATAAGCTATCAAGTTATCAATATCTGTTAAGTTAAACAATAACCATTAATATATCAATATCTAACATTAGCAGAAAGTGTTATAACGTAAAGTAGTAAAGAGCAATAACGTGCTGAAAAAATATTTTGTACTAAATCACCATAAGCACATTTTTTTCACAACTTAATTTCTTTGTGTGTCGGGCATAGACAATGAGTTGTAAGTTTCCGGTTAATCGTGGGACGGCGGCAACAATTTTCAACCAATCATAACACAGATTTTAAAATTGATTCTAGCGTCGTTGGTTTTTGGCGTTTCTACGATACGTTGCTTGTCCCGTGTGTTGTTTGTTGTGAAATGTTTGAAATTGACAAATTGAAAATTGTGTTAAATAACACGAAAAATATTTTTTATATCAAAATAAAAAAAACATTATAGTAAAATTCAACACAAGTTCAAGTTAAAGTGCGGAACACTGCATTTTTTTGTGGTCGACTCTGCGTGTGGCTTGGTGATAATTTTAGAAACTAGACAAGGAAAAAATAACCTCAGGACAAGTTGTGCTATTTTGATACAGCAAAATGTCTGCGTCTACAAGAAGCGGTCGAGTGCGCCAAAGTATGATAGATACTAGTCCTTCGCGAGTTCGTAAAGGTATTTCGCCGATGCGTTCTCCCGCCAGATCGCGGAAAAGTTCACCCCCCGCACGCGCGTCCCGCAAGTCGCCTTCACGAAAATCTCCAAGTAGAAAAAGTGCGCCGAGTCCGAAGTATCCTGCTCGGAAATCTCCTTCAAGGGCTGTCAAAGAAAATGTGGAATCCGTCGAGACGGACGTTCCTAAGTCGCCGGCAAGGCGTCCAGCTATAAAATCGAATGCTATAGTTAAACACGATGATGTGTCAGCAAAATATGAAATTTATCGAAGCACGCGCTCCAAACGCAGTGAATATTCTGTGAAAGATTTGACGTCGAGTTTCACATCGACAGACATTGCTGTTGGGGAGAAGCTTAACGGTGATCATTTGGATGCTGAACTCAGGTCGTTCAATGATATTTACAGTTTAAGAAACCGGCGATCCATAGAAAATGCGGCGCCACGTAGAGCGAGCAAACTGCGCGACCTCATTGACAGTGTGCCTGATATCAGGAGAAGTTTCAGTAAGTCGCTCAGTAAATCTCTCAGCAAATCCCTCAGTAAGTCCGTTAGCCAGTCGGTTGATGCATTTTCAGATGACGACCATTCTGAGGAGGAGATTGGCAAACAGAAAGAGAAATCTCATTCCATGACAAGAAAACTTGCCACTCCAGTGCCCAGTGTGGACGTATTTTCGCAGACAGGCAAATTGGAATTCGGAGGAAGGGCAGGTTCAGCGGCTCTAATTATATTGATACCACTCGTAGTACTTACTATATTGGTATCTTGCACAAAATCCTGTAATCACAATACAATACTAGATTTTTCTAGTTATAAGCCCTATACATGGTTCAGCAAGCAGTCATTGATATTAATGGTCTCACAATATATTCTACAGGCTGTTCTACTTCTTACACCAATATTGGGAAAAACGTTTGAGAATGTCGATGTGACAGGGCGAAAGTACTGTTTCAATGCATTTTTTGCAACCTCGTTCACCATCAACATTCTATTTTCCCTCAATTACTTGAGAGTACTGGACTTGAATACAATTTTAAGCTGTTATTTGGAACTGGCATCTATATCATATATATTTGGTGTAATTTTATCGCTGACACTGTTTTGGATGAGCCGTCAGGTACTGGCAAACAGTTTGAATCAGTATGGAAATACTGGGTATACTACATATGACTTCTTCATGGGTAGGGAAATTCATCCCTATATCAGGAAACTGAATGTGAAGTTGTGGCTCTTCAGAACATCCAATATATCTACTGTAAGTACTTTATGATTTGCTAATGAATATTTTGCACTTATAATGTCTTATCACTGGGCCTTGACCGAGTTAATCTCACAATTTAAGTGTAGATTGGTGATGATAATATGTTGCTGTTTTATTCCAACTACCCTGAAGGCTTTCAAGGAGGTGTATAGAGTGGCACTCAATAGCATAATATAATATATTATTGTCTTCACACATATGGAATACCAGTGACTGAGTAGTTAGAGAGCCTAATTGGTGATGTGGGGTTGTTCTTTAATTTCCATTCAGGATAGATATTTGTATGTTGTTTACCATTAGTGTGTGTTTTGGGTTTTAGTGTAATATTTAGTATTGAAGTTAATATACATATATGTAGGTTTTGAGCTATAATAGAAAAATAATAGTAATCTTTACAAAATAAATGGTGTCAAAATAAATGGTCAAGTAACAGAGATGAATTTTTTTGTAATTAATATGTATGTCAATATGGTATTAGGTCAATTCAATGGATGTTTTAACCCCTTAAAGCATGTTTTTTTTTAAGAAGAGCGGCCAAAAATAAATTTTTTTAATGTAATAAGACACAATTTAGAATGTTGTTTTGGCAAGAACATCACAAAAATACAAACATTATTAAAAAAAACTATTGCAATTTTGGATTTTGTTTCACACACAGAAAATTGACACATATTGTAAGTGTGTTGTACAGTTTGGCCAGTTAAGTGTGCATGAGTTAACTCTAGTGTGCACGTTAAGGGGTTAAACTTATTAATTCTTAGTCACCCACATAAACTTCAAATGAGCATGGTTCACCTGCTTCCAAGTCAATATTTATTTATTTATTCATACAGGCATATGCCTGTATGAATAAAATTATAGTTAAGAAAACAGTTTTTAATGTGGAGTAAATTAAGTTTGCGAAATAGATCTAATGTCATCATTTTAATGTTTGCCCAGCTAGCAGCACATTTGATTCCATTTCAGTACTTGGCTGACCTGTCTTAATATAATCGGTTTATTTAACAAGTCATCAATTAGATAATGATACAATTAACAACTATTGTTGATAACAAAGTGGAGTGTGGTTATCTGTAAGTTAATTAACAATATCATTTTCAGCTGCTTCTAATGATTCTTGTCTTCAAACATGGTGTAGTATTCCCGGAAAATGGTCTCAACAAGCTGTCTATGGAAAACTATAAGGAATTCTTCAATAGGATACATTGGCATCCTACAATATTGTTGTTCTCAATGATGCAAATGACTTACATCTTGAACTTCATCATGAAGGAATATCAATTAACATCAACATTTTATTGGCAGTCGGAAGGACTTGGATACCTCCAAATTATATCTAGCTGTCTATATCCCTTTTATTTCACAACAATTTCAAAATTTATTGTGGATACAAACCTGAGTCTTTCGTTGTACACTTTGATTGCTGCCGCTGTGGTTTATATTATGGGTCTACTCATAATGGTTTTGAGTAACAATATTAAATATGAATTTAGACAAAACCCACTAAGTTCTAGCCTTTCACGTAAGTTTTTTCTCTTTTATTTAATTTAAGCTTTTCTCAGTATTATATCGCTTTAAATTTTTTTGTTATATGTGGATTCCATATCAAATATTTCATATCAGATATTTGAGTAGATTGTTAACTCACCAAAAATGTCACATTCACAAATAATTTCCTTATTACATATTAGTTAAATTGGAATGTTATTATTTTTTGGTTAATTAGTTTGAAAAGTAACAAGTAACATTATAGATATTCCAATAGGTTAGTGTGGTGCTTATGAAATATACATTTAATTTTGGCTGATTATGTACATCACTTTCTGGTTGAAGTTGAACAAACCTCGTGCTGCATTTCATCCTCATTTGCTTTAATTGTAATATTAATTATGAGTGCATTTAAATTATCACAAACACTAAATAATATTTGTATATAAAATATTTGTAAACAAAATGTGTAAATTTTTGATAAGGTTTTATTCAGAAGGTCAAAGTCAGTACTCACAATAACCTGTAACTTCATATTAGATAAAATTAATTTCATATTTTATTTCAGATTTAGATTCAATGCCTACATTCTTGGGAAAGAAGTTGCTTATATCTAACCTTTGGGGAGTTATCCGCCACCCAAATTACACAGGGGACATACTGATCCATATTTCATTGGCACTGCCTGGAATTTTGTCACAGCAGATCGTTGCTGCAACTCCGGCAATAATCACCATACTGGTATTATTGCATCGTTCATGGCGGGACCATGGGAGATGCAAGCGGAGATATGGTGCTGCATGGCACAGGTATTGCAAGAGAGTGCCATCAGTAATGATACCTAAAGTGCTGTAGAAGAGGTAAGTATGCTAAATACACAATTGACAATAATATGGTTGTATTTAGACTTTAATAATACTTTTCAATAAAATATTCATTATTGCATAATTATCAGTATTTAATCAATAAATAATAAAAGTTACCGAGAAGCATAATTTGATGAACTGACTTCAGAGACAATTTTAATTTTATATTAGATGAGTTATAATACAATTTATTACAACACAATGCAACCTTCATTAACCCAAAATATCACAATTTTTTTTTAAAGCCAGTTTCATAGTTCACTTTTGGACTTATATTTTATTGTATTTTTATGTACAAGTAAATATGACCGTTAAGAATTTTGAAAGACTGACTGAACATCAATTTGAGCAGAAATAAAATGGTATTCTCATTGATCATTCGAAGTAAAAAATTTCAAAAAGAAAATGAATGATTTTGTTTATTATTGTGACAAATCCATGAGATTACATTGTTGGAAATTAGATTTATGGCCAGTTTAATATTACTTATAACACTCACATTTAGTATAATCGAGGATAAATGAGTTAAATTCATTGTATAGTTAGTTGTGAAAAACAAAGACATTTTACTCTATGGCGTAAGGGTTCATATCATAGTTTGCAAATATAGCTTTTAATTGGATAAGATCTCCTTTGAGGTAGTGTTAGTGAATTTTAGTGTATGGAATGAATTTATAAATATTTGCCATTGTTTTACCACCGGATATAGTTAGCTCTCTATGTTATTAGGCGTTATGTCTTTCCTACTCTCGGATTCTTTCATTTATTCAATTTCTTATTTACAATTCAATACGACTAATACTAAATTTTATGAAGTTTGATATCAATTAGTACATAATTATAATGACATGTAAAATATTGTCTAGTGATTGTTAATAAATCTCTATTTCCTGTGGAAATTTGTTTATGCTGACTATATGTATCTCTTCTTTCTCTCTCTGATTATAATTATGTGTATTTTTTAAGAACTTGACCAAAGGATTAATAAATCAATGTATTTATTCTTTGAGAAAGTTTTATAATTAATGTAGTTAAATATAAATTTATTTGAAGGTCTATCCATGTGTCTTATCATTTTCTTATTTAGTTGTCATCATTATCATGCTCAAGTAATAAAATATTTGTGAGTGTTGGAATATTTCCTATTGGCATTACCTTCCTGTTAGTTTCATATAAATACAGTGTGTATTTAACATTTTACAACATAATCTTGTAAAACATTGCAGCATGTGTTTATATTTCTGTAAAATTAGAGAAATATCTTTGAGTAATTGATTTGTATTGTATTTGTATTTGTATTGAGTACTATTGATTAGTAAATTTAAATAGTTTTCATTCATTATAAGGTACATATATAATACACATTTAATGTCATATACTGTTATAGTTATGGTCAGAAGAAATAGTTGATCCATGAATAACATGTGTATGTTTTTGCTCTTATATTAGTATTCTACACAATATGGTATTCTATAGGTACAGTATTTATCTGTATTCATAAAATACAGATATAATTTATATGTTTTTGTTGCCTGTTTGCTCCTTTCAGAGTTCATCGTTTTTTTGGATTATGTAGGTGGGCTCACAGGACAAAACAAATGGAGCTTGTTTTGAAATAGTAGGAAGAAATGACTTCCAAATACTGGTTCAAGACTGATCGGAAATGATTGCCCCAATCCAAATACCGACGGCGTTTTGATACTTACTTCTAGTTTTGTTATTCCGTTTCCGCAAAGCGCCCATAGTTGCAATTCTTAGCCTTACATATAAGGCCGTTAGTGGCTAATTTGATCAGCGTTACCGTTATTGCTATCGTAACATAACAGTCGTTAAACGTTTAAAAAACTGGGCCACTGAATAGCTTGGTCACTATGTTATTGGAGCGGGGTATCTTTCAGTTCTCACTTAGTTGCGAACCGGAATTAACCGGTTATAAACCCAAAACAACTTTTTAAGATTAAATCTTTTATGGCATCAACGTTTTAAGATAGTTTTTATAATCGTACATTAAATTTTAGAACAAATTTTTGTGACAATGTGCAAATTGAGAAGGTTTTTCTTATTTTTCGAGCCTTTTAAGAATCGCATTAAATTGCCGGTGCTATGACCGTGGCCATTTTAGATGATAACAAATTGTGAACAAACACACGTATTTTAAAATGTATTAGTAGGTTTTTGATTAAATATAGGGTGAAATGTGTAATATTATTACGAATTTTAATAAGGTTTGGATTTAAACATCACAATTTAAACTTGCTCAAACATTTATATAGTCTCGCGCTCTTGAATATTGTAACATTTAAATCATAATTAATTATTATGAGCTTTATTGAATAAAACTCTATGTGTATAATTTTTAATTATACACCTTTATGCACAAAAATACACAAAATTTAATTATTTAGCAGATTCAGATTTTATTTTAATTTAAGAAATTATATTACTTTAATTTTACTTTTACGTAATTGTATTGTAATGTAATGAATAATAAAATATTTTTGTATTATTAAATGTTTTGTACAAAATGTGGTGTTTTATTTATTACCTAACTAGCAACCCGCCCCGGCTTCGCACGGGGTGCAATGCTGATACTAAATATACTACAGAATGTATTTATATACAAGGTTCACAGCATTTTTGTCATTAGACAATGACAATACAAACACGTTTTCTTTAGAGGTTACTCTTGAAACAGCGACATATAATAATTGACCATGTGAAAAACGCTCAACGCTCAAACGCCCCTGCAATTTAAATCTGTAATATCTTCGAAAATATTCATTTAAATTACATGCCGTAAAGGGTTATATTGGTCTATATTAAATGCAGTATATTTAGGGTACTTAATTGGATAAGGATTAATGCTGTATTGCTTATAATCGCTTCGTAAATAAGCCATTATTTCTCGTAAAAAGTAAAGATTAAAATATGGT
>DWJK01006187.1:0-10646 GCA_018248815.1 Croniades pieria auraria | reverse complement strand
GTTAATATCTTCTAACAGGTATAAAACTACGCAAAGTAGAAAAGAGATGCGACGAGAATACGGGCCGATACGACACGCTGCGCGGCGCGCCCGCCTTCCTCGACGTGGCGTCCATCCTGGCGCGCCGCGTGGCCGTCGAGCTCAGCGACACCAGCTCGGGCCCCGACTCCGACTCCGACGATGACGACGAGTGGACCGAGTCTCGTGCGTGACGTCGCGCCTCGCCGCGCCGCGAGCCGCCGCAGCCGCCCGACCGCCCGCCCGACCCGCCGCTCGACGCGCCGCCCGACCGCCCCGACCAGGGCGAGCGCGTCGCTATCACCATCAAGCCTGAGCGGACCAACACGGTCGACGACGCGAGCGACGGTGCTTCTGATTCGGTACGCGAACACGCGCGGCAAATTGAAACAACCATCGCCGACGCCAAGCAGCTTCCTCTGCGCACCCCGTCCACGGAGAAGGAGCGCTCGGAGGACCAGTGCTACGTGCGAAACTCGTCGTTCCTGAGTCGCGATATTGAGGCGCAAAAGGCGAAAGTCGAAGTTGGGGCGAAGGCAAAGGTCGAAGTCGGAGGAAAGGTTAAATCGCCCCCCGTCAAGGAAGTCATTCCCCCGAAAAGAGACGTGTCCCTCCCGAAAAAGGAAAAAGCAAACGGAAATGTTGGAATCATGTCGCCCATGAATGAAAAGTCGTCTCCCAAAAAGGTGGTGTCGCCTCCGACAAAGAGGGAAGTAGTTTCATCACCACCGATAAAAAAAGAAGTAACTGCATCGCCACCGACAAAGAAAGAAGTAGTTGCATCGCCTCCAACAAAGAACGAAGTAGTTTCGTCGCCTCCGGCAAAGAAGGAGGTAGTGTCGCAGCCGAAAAAAGAAGTAACCTCACCCCCGAAAATTTCTACTATTCTCGTTAATAATGTCGTGTCGCCTCCACCTAAAAAAGATGTCCCTTCACTGTCAGTCAAGAACGAGATTAAGTCGCCACCTCCAAATAAGGACGTAACTTCACCCCCTGTTTCTGCTTTTAAGTTAATCAGGGGAGATTCAAGAACGGAAGAAAATATATTCTTGTCGAAAAATAGGAAGGACTCTGTAGTGGGCAAAGAAATTCCTATCAAAACTGAAAAACTGTCACTTGTCGCGGAGGGCAACGACAACAATAAGTTTAAAAATTGTAATGATAACGAGAGCTCGCAAAAGGATGATGCTGGAGGAAATAATACTTCAGATAATGTTTTGAAAAATGAGGAGTCCAATGGCGTAGGGGATAAGATTAAGAAATTCGAAAAAGCTGCTGAAGACGCTAGCGCTAACGCGGGGCGGCTCTCGCGCCCTGGGTCAGTCC
The DNA here is from genome assembly GCA_018248815.1 of Croniades pieria auraria. Taxonomy (NCBI): domain Eukaryota; kingdom Metazoa; phylum Arthropoda; class Insecta; order Lepidoptera; family Hesperiidae; genus Croniades; species Croniades pieria. The sequence continues at coordinate 9,302 of DWJK01006187.1, read as the reverse complement.
GAGGGCGTTCTCGCACTGAAAGATTAGGTTCCGATAGTAAAGAAGATCTTCCACCGCCTGCTACTCCCTTCAAAGATAATATACATTTTGAGTTAGGGAATGTATCTGAAAAGACTGCTACGATAGATTCTCACCATGTGAATTTCACAGGACCCCTTGAAAGACAGCATAGCTTGGTTAGAAATTCTTCGAAATTAGCATCTCTAAGATGGCAACGGAGCGATAGCAATTCTGGTGAAGAAAAAGTTATACAAAAACCCGAACCTCAAAAAATAATAAAACCGGAATTTAAAACTATTTCGTCACCAGGCGAAGTCACGATTCGTTCACCCAGTCTCGGAACAAAAATTAGCGATCAATTCCCTTCTCATGGCACTGCATTCCGCAACGTCGCCGCCAGCGATCCCGCCCGTGCTAACGCACACAAAGTCACCGAAGATGTAAATACTCAAAATAATTTTAAGACTTGTAAATTGAAAAATAAGGAGAAGTATTCCGTGAGCAAAGGTTCGAGCTATTTCACGAGGGGCTCCGAGGAAATTTGGCTGGTTAAAAAGAAGGATATAGAGGAGATCGAGGAGAGGGTCCTAGATTCGTTCCGGCGAGCCGGAGGGAGTCTTTGCATGCGAAGCGAATCCATGCGTCCGTCCTCCGACAGTGGTCAAAGTGCGTCGTTTACTCACGCGACGATGGGCAGAACCAAGCGGCAGATGTATACAAGAAGTGAGTCGCTCGACCCGCAATGGGCCGGCACGCGTTCTCAAACGTTGAAGCGGCAGTCGTCAGTGGCATGCACGTGTGGCCACGACAAGAAGACTCGGGCAAAGAGTGCCGGAGCGGAGGGCACCGCGCGCCCCCGCTCCCGCTCGCACGGAGACGAAAACAATCAAGGCCACGTCTTAGACAAATATGAAACACTAGTTTAGTATATTAACTCTTCTACCGCCCTATTCCATGCATGTCGAATTGTGATAGTTTGTATTATGTAAGAACATCTCGCGCCCTACACTCGTACAATGGTTAGGGTCGCGAGACTGAGTGTGCGTACAATTTATGCGATGTGGGGTATTTACCTATTATCTAAATATATTATTCCCTTATCGAGTGTTAAGTAGAATTTGTATGTATCTTATTATGCAGTTTTAGTGCTAATCAATATGGTTTGAGAGTGAGGATTCTTATTGTTTAAACCAAAATAAATCAACTAAAGATACAAGACATGGTTATGTGTATTAGTAATAAATGTATGTATGTCTTTTAATATGTATTGAAGTTTGCAAGTGTAGTGTTTTTACATAATATATGTGTATGTTCCATTAAAAGATAAATTACTCTACATATGTATGTAGTCAATTATAGTAACCAGTTTGTTAATATTACCGAATCCTTACCAAGAATAATCCCACCCGAGCACAATTTTCTCAATGGTGCTTTGCTTGTTAAACATAACATCTAATTACATATAAAATCTCTTTTATTAGCGGTTGTGAGGTCTTGATTTGAGATTTTATTATATATTTAATTTACATTGTGTAATGCTTTAATAACAGATTGGAAGATAATATGTTGCTCTATTATGATGTTACTAGTCTATGAATTTGAAAATTTATGTAAGTGTGTTACGTCTGTTTAATTTTTGCCGTAAAAGTATTTTTTTTTTATGTAGATACGATGTGATTTTACAAACAATATTCTTAAGATCATATTTGTTATATAGGCGACTTTGTACTGTTGTACCTATACAATAATAGGCAGTTTTTGTAATTTCATACTATATTATGACCTGTATAATCAGTGCCAATATATTATCATGTAATTGTGTTTATTGGTGAAATCAATAGCTTCCATTTTATAGTAATGATAATGTATTTGCATGTATAGTAACGAAAGGTAGACATTACAATACTATCATCCTAGAAATATTAGTGATTCTGTCAGGTTTGCTTTACAACTATGTCTTCTATAGTATTTATGATGTGTAAAAGAAAGTATGTTTGCATTTTGTGACAACAATATGCATTCCAGTACAATCGCTTGGTGTGCCCGTGCAACTGTTATGTTACAACAATTTAATGTTGAAAAGAGCAACGAAATGAGTACCAAATTTTCTTAATGTGTAGAATTGTATCTAGCTAGCTAGTGTTAAGTTTTTAATTTGTTTATAAAGTAATCTAAATTATGCCCAGAGGAAAAGGCGTATGATGTGTGATGGTTAGGAAAAAATCAGAATTGCTTCAAGCATAGTGAAGCATGATGTTGAGGATACTCTGGAAACAAAGTTAGTATTTACCTTTTTACCAACAAATCTCTTTTCTGTATGTCGTAATTATAACCAGAGTTGTGTTTAATCCAAGGTATTCGCAAAAAAATAATGCGTTATCGATTATTATATGTGTGCTCTTCCAAAATTATGTTGCAGACTATTGTCGAAAAGAGCATTGTAGCATATTAGAATCACTCGCGTATATGATCATGAATAGTCGTAAGATTTGTAAAATATAATTTAAGGGAGAAGTAAAGCATGTTTTATATTATGTAGATTATGTAAACGCCTTTTTATTTTGCCGTGATTGGCATTGCTAATTATTTATTTGCATTTTTTATATCTTAAATGTTTATAATTTTAATGTTACATTCTGAAGCAAGTTGTTGTAATCGCCGATGTTAAATAATAGTCCAGTAAAGAACAACTATTAATTGCTTTGTGCGTTTTTATATAACGTTAAGTTCATTTTTGTATTACAAAATACATTAAATACATGTTACAAAAAGTATCCAGCTGCACCTTGCATTGTTCACTTGAAATTTTCAAGTAGGAACAAATGTTAATGTTCATAAAATATAAAAATCACAATGCAATTATGTATCAATCAACTTCCATAGCTCGGACTAAAGCGTCATTTCTATTTAAGAAAATATTTTATGACTTGTTTATTTGCTAATACAATAAAACAATCTAAAAATATTTTGTCGTTTTTTCTTTTGAATTTCCTCTTTTCAGTCTGTTATTTTAACCCGTCAAGTATTTGTGTCATATTAAAATATCACTTTTTGAACCACTGCCTAAAATGTCAAAGTAAAAAATCTAAACTAATTCTTTCTCAGTAAATTTAAGATTTTTAATGAACAAAGATAATCAACATAACTACTTGAATTGTAAAAAATAGTAGTTTACGTTCAGCGCCAGTTTTTTTTCAGAATGGTATTTTTTATACACATACAAAATCAAACGGCAGCAGTACCAAACAGGTATTATAGAACGTAGTATAAAAAATATATTAATTTAGTAGCAATTTAAGATGATTCTAATTAACGCATCAATTAGTTATTTAGACAGAATGAAAAATAGTTCTATAAGCATGTATTTATAGTTATACGCTTAGTTTACGCCTATTTGCTCCTGTCTTAAAAATTATGAAATGCTCGACGAAGCGGCAACGTGACGCTTGACACGCTTCATGACGCCTACCATTTCCCGCCCCGCTGTCAGTATAATTATTCTGTGGTCATAATGTTGAGCTATGACTATTGATGCTAGTGATTCTCTATCTGTATGTAAGCGAGAGGAATCGCTGTGTAATTCATTCGGTTTGGTTATTATAGAAATATCTGTCTTTTTATAACAATATGCAATTAATATCCTAGATATAAAAATTCTTCTAGTGGCAAAGTACAATCTACAATTGATATTTATTTTTTCGTAGCAGTTAGCTAAAATATTGTTACAAATAGAGGAGAATTAACATATCTACATTTACATTCCGTTCTTATGCAGGCCCGTGTGTGGCTTGTACCTGCAATCTGTAAAAGCTGTACAAAGCTTTATTAAGAATTTGTAAAACAACGCCACCGTAGATTGTAAATCGCAATTCGTAACCATTGGAAAATACAGACTAACTTCACTCTGCTCTGCAGATTAAGGAAATAATACAAAATATTGTCATAATTTCTTATTGTGGTAATTACATAATTATACCAAGGAACTTAAAAATGGTTCATTACGTTTTGAACTTTTGAATGTTGCAGTGTTTTATGGGGGCTTTCGTTTTTGAGATACGTTGTTTCATAAGTTTGTTTTAATAAGTTAATATTTCAAGAGTAAGAAATTTTTAATTCCCCATTGGGAATACACCACGTAAAGTGAAACGTATTTTGTGTCTACAAAAACTGTACAGAATACCTTAGAGCGTCCATTCTTATAAGATGCCATTTTAGAGTTTAAAACGCAAAATGAACCCAAAAAAATTTAGCCTTTGTTAGCAAAAAACATCTACATAAATGAAAGCAAAGTGTATACTCGCCTGATTAATATGTTATAAAAAACGAATGTTTTAAATTTCAAGTGAAAAAATTACCTAGTAAAGTTTAAGCTTTCCCGCACTTTGCTCTACGTGAACGTTAGGTTCCATCCGGCCAAATCGGAACGTTTTGTTATCGTTTCATTTCTCTCTATTTTCAACTTAATGGTTAATTCCATTAAAGTAAAAACAGATTTCTAGTTATTTCAAAGAATGGGCATTGAAGATATTTGTAATGGACATTTATGGACTTACTATTATGGATATCTATGCTATATTCAATGGGATTAAAGTTTTATCTGATACCGTTTAAAGATGCCTTATACCTTCTAAGGATTGTTACTTGGATAAGTTAATATCTAAATTTTGGTTTAAATTATTTGAGTTAAACTTTCTTGCCTAATCATATATTAACCGCACTTTGTTTTTCGATACAGATGAATGCGAAAATTATGATCTTGTAAACAAATTCTGAACAGTTTGTTAATTGTAATATTTTTGCGGTGTTATTGTTGACACTTATTCTAAAATATGTATTTAAAATAATTCAAAATTATTTCAATTTACATGGTAAACATTTATATATGAAAACAATTTTTTTTATCATATCATGGGACACTTGCGTCAACCGAAACGCAGTTGCAAATTGTTCATTCAATTTCGTTTTTTTCGCTTTGGTTTGGTGTTTGCCTGTAATTTTCTTCGCTTTAATTGAGTCCGTAACTGTGATGAAAATTAATTTTTGGAAGTATTTCTATGAAAGTGAACGGCTTTATTTCAATTTGCTAGTTAGTATTGCAAAATTTAAGTGAATAAAGTAGTCGAATAGTTTGTTTTAGTGTAACAGTCATTCATAATTCGATTACTGAAAGGCATTACAAAATATTGCAAAATGACTTCAGCACTTTACTTGGAGCATTACCTGGACAGCTTACAGCATTTACCTATAGAGTTGCAAAGAAATTTTAAATTAATGCGAGATCTGGACGACAGGGCGCATGGACTAATGAGGACAATCGATCTTATGGCAGACGAATTATTGCCTAATGTTCCTAAAATGGATGAAGAAACAAAAAAAGACAAGGTTAATACCATACAGGGGCTGTTTAACAAGGCAAAAGAATACGGGGACGATAAGGTGCAACTCGCCATACAGACATACGAATTGGTAGATAAGCACATACGGCGCCTTGACTCTGACCTCGCGCGCTTCGAGTCAGAAATTCAAGAGAAAGTAATGAGTTCGCGCGTCGCGCAACAGGCTGCAGCGGATCAGGAAAATAACACAACCACTGTTAAGAAAGGCCGGAAGAAACACAAAGCCAGCGAAAGGAACGCCGCGACCACAGGTAAGAAGAAACGTACGGGGGCATCCAGCGAAGAGGACGCCATTGCCAGTGGACGATCAATCGCAAAAAAGAAGGCGCAAAGAAAAGGCACAACCACTACAACAAATATTGCTAAGGAGCAGGAGGAAAGCGCAGATTTGGACTCCGTCGGTGGCATGGCGCATCCTAGCGATGTGCTGGACATGCCGGTGGATCCCAATGAGCCAACATACTGCTTATGCCATCAGGTATCATATGGCGAAATGATAGGTTGTGACAACCCAGACTGCCCCATAGAGTGGTTCCATTTCGCTTGTGTTGATCTTAAAATTAAGCCCAAAGGCAAATGGTATTGCCCAAAGTGTACACAGGATCGAAAGAAGAAATGATCGGCAGCCAAACTAACAAATGGCAAGCCTGCAGATAAGACTGTTAATGTGAAAAAAGAGGTTGAATCTTAGTGATCATTCAGTCTACATTTGTTTTATAACTGTCATATTTACATATTTCTGCCTATAAGTAGTGATATTTTTAAATTCATAAGTTAAATTATTTTTAGTGAATTACACAATATATTGATCAAATTATTATTGTAAATAAATGTATAATAATGATGATTATAATTTCAAATTAATATATTATGCAAAAGGAATACTTTCATAGAAAAAGTCAGTTAAATGTTGGATGAGTGTATAGGAAAACCCTTTAATGGTGATTAAGCCTTTATGCACAGTATTGTTTAACCAATTGAATGTGGCGAAGCACTGTGGCACTTCATTTGTTGTATGCCAAGAATGCGGAGGAGCGCGACAGCGCTTCTCCTTTTCTTCTACACATTTTATTCTACACTTTTAGCATATATATAAGAAAATTCTTCAGCACTCAAACGGTAAATCTGTTTCAAACGAAGTATAATGTGTCACCTGTAAAATTAGCAATCACAACCGTTTCATAGATATATAGACACATTCGAACATAATCATATTCATGTTATGAACTAATTGTCAATATTGGAAACTTCATAACAAATGTCTCTCTAGTATATCTGAATTGTATTTTTTTCATGTTAGTAAATTAAAATGCTGAAATTTCATTCAGCTCATTTTCAATGCATTGTATGGCTATGTGATGTGTTCCCAAGTATAATGTTTACAAAAAACTGAAAATTTTGGGATTTGTCTAGTATAATTTATTTTTTAACAGACTCCATTGATAGAGGACTTGATTTTCAACTGAAATATTTGTTATACAAGATGTAAGCTGTCCAATTGTTATTCTGTATGTATCATGTTGAATGTATGTATATTTTGTGTACATTTTGTACAACTACAATGGGTCTAATGCTAAATAATAGAAAATATATATTCATATTTTTTATTATCGTTTACCATGAATAACCTAAAGTGATAATATCTTTCTGTAATAATATTTGATTACTGAAGCATATATTTCTTGATATCTTGTGAAAACTTTTATCATAAATAAATTGGGTAGATTTTTTTTATTGATATCTTCTCTATTATTATATCTTTCAAGCAAATATTCCCAATAATAATAGTCTCCATCACAAACTCAAATCTCCTGTTGCTTGCTTGGCAAGACATTGGCAAGTTCTTGGCAAATTCTCTGATGTGGCACATGTACATAGGTACAGTGACAACTAACCACTAGTTGCCTGTCTGTCAATATTTTATAAAATAGTGCTTATTGTTTCTGGAAAAAATACGAAGTTTCGTTCATCATATAACATACAAAGAATTATGAAAGCATTCTTATTCTAGGTAATACAATCCTTAATTATGAAATTGTATATATACTTCTAAATGTATTATAAAATTGATATTTTTCATTACACTATGTAATATCTTCTAAAACATTTGAAATACAAACTCCTACATGAACTGAATTTTGTATAGTTCAAAATTTTAAGAAATAACCATTTTTACATGCCTCGTAACAGTGTTTGAGGAAATGGTTTATTCTCAACATGTAAATTATTACATTGTGTTCTGTTTGCTTATGCAAATTGGTTATTGAAATAACCATTAAAAAATTAACATTTCGTTTTGAGGAATTCATGATGCTTTGTTGGACTGAATTTTAACTGTAGTTATAAAAATATAGTATGGATTTTAATATATTTATAGTACAATATTGGGTTTTGAATGAAATGTCTTGAGGGTTGCATAATTATCATTGTGTTAACTGCAGCCAAACCTTCATTTACAATGATATTTGATAGTTTTATATTTATGATTTCCGAACAGGTTTCATTCTTTTATTTATTATAGAGTGTAGATAATTTATACTCCTCTTGAAATTGGATATTAATACAACTAATGCTTTTGATATAACAGTATGTTATAAAACGTTCAGGTAAATGCTGTTTTCACAATCTTTACACTATTTTTAATGTTGAAGTCTGTTAAAGATGATAAAATAATATGCTAGAAGATACAAAATTCTTTATAATATACATCATTTAAATTGCCTTCAATAAGATTACATAACTATAGACATGAAGTTGAAAAATCAATGTTGAATACTACTTAGAGCTCATTTACTGCATATATTTTGAATGAAATGAGAATTTATATGAATGTCTTACATATTCATGTTCCCTATACATAGTTACATGTGGCTATGATATTTGAATTTTTTTTTAGGTATGGTTATAATAATAAGGCATATCTCTGTTTAATGGGTATTTGAAGCTACATAATTTAAATTTATGTATTTGAAAATTACGTGTCCAAATAGGGTACAGATTTTTGGCAAAAGTGAGACTTACAATTTCATGAACTATCCAAGCTCTGTATTATTTGTTTTTGTATTTATGTTATGAAACATAATTATATGGTTTTTCAATAATATGCCAGTACAATGTTACTTTTATATTATATTATTGTTAAATATATAGATTTAATGATTTCCATATATTATGTGCTTAAAATTTATCCCTAGTAACATTATTAGTTAATAAAATTAAGAATCTGATTAGTATTATTTTTTAATGAGCAGCTATCTCTATGGCCAACATGCAAGATGCTAAGCCAATACAAAGGAATCTTTATGTGAAAGTTTGCTTGTTATAAAGTAATTTCAGGTAAGATGTTGAAAGGTGACACTTTAAATAAATGGCTATTTTGCAATGGCACTTTAAATAAATAAATGCTATTTTGTATGTTGGTTGATGAAATGCCGATTTTAGATATTAAGTGTAGGGTGTTAATAAAATTATTTTTCATTTTGTTAACTGATGATTTGACTGACCATTTTATAATTCATATGAGATAATAATGATTATAAGGAAGGAAAGGGGAGAGTCATATTATGTTAAATGATTTAGATTATGTAGAATAATGATATTGATGATGCCTTTAGTTATTAAAATATATAATATATATTAATCAGTGAAAGTAATCATGTGTTTTCATTATAAATCTAACCAACATATTTAACAAGTAATTAATTTTAAGTTGAACATAGTTGTTGATCATGACTTTGAATGAAAACCTAAATAATTGACACATCATAATTATCCTCTAAATATTAAAATATACATTATTAAATAATAATACATAATTAAAATATACATAATTAAAAGCAGTGATAGCCTAGTGGTTAAGAATTCAACTTCTCACTCCGGGAGTTCTGGGTTCAAATCCATGGCGCG
>DWJK01006186.1:0-10649 GCA_018248815.1 Croniades pieria auraria | reverse complement strand
CTCTTTGCGCTTTTCTTGAAGAACCCCATGTCATAATGCTCCGGAAAAACCGCGGATTTTTTATTCTTTTTTATTTTATTTTATTATAAATTAGTTTATTCTTAATAATTAAAAAAGCAACCTGACATTGCAAAACTAGCAATGGTACATAATCATTGCTATAAAGAAACAAAAGCACTTAAAAATGTAATTTAGTAATTTTATCGCTTTAATTTCTTGCTTGTTAAATTCTTTTTATGATAAAGATATGATAAATAAAAAAGATTTTAACAAGATACGGTGAAAGTTATTTAAGTTATACGCTGACAGGAAAAAATGTGAGGTGACGTAAATGAATTTAAAACTTAAGCACGACCTTTGATTTTCCAACTAGTACATACAAGTCTAATTTAAAGATAACTATAGATAAAAGCAGTGATAGCCTAGTGGTTAAGAATTCAGCCTCTCACTCCAGGGGTGCTAGGTTCAAATCCATGGCGCGAAGTTCTTTAGAAAAGTGCATTTTAATTTAAATATAACTTGCTAACGGTGAAGGAAAATATCTCGAGGAAACCTGCACGCCTTAGAATTTATAAAAAAAAATTCTAAGTTGTGTGAAGTCCGCCAACCCGTACTTGGCAGCGTGGTGGACTACGGCCTTAACCCTCTCAATATGAGAGAGACACATATTCCAACAGTGGAACGATAAATGGGTCGATTATTATTTTTTTTTTTATAGATAAAACCCGAAAGTAATGTATACACCTAAAGATTCAATACAATAAATGGTATTATTACCTATCAAAAATTTGCAATCAATTGAATCATATTTTTTGTTTCGCTGTGTGGTTCTTAATCCCATTTCAATCTCAACACACAATGGATAAGCTGTCAGATATTGTCTGTAAAGACAATGTCTGACAGCTATACAATACAGGCAATGTCTGACAATATAAAGATATTGACGTATAAAATAACAACGTATTTCAGTTTTTATAATGCTGAGTATCATAATTTTGATTGTATCTATTAAAATCTATACATGCTTATAATAAAATATTAAGGAGGACACATTTTTTTTATGAAATATGCACGATGCAAAAACCAATGCATCGATATGAATAATAACTTTTTATGTGGTGATAACTTATGATCCGGGTCAAGGTATACAATACATTTATGCTGGGAAAATCTCCCGCTTCCACGGGTAAATACAAATACTTGTTTGAGTAAGAACTACGCATCGCTCAGAATTTTTAGGAATGTAGCATATGTATACTAACCGTATGAAGTTTACGGGTATCAATATATTTAGTACGGGTATCTTTGTGACAAAATGTGCCATTTCCACAAGGAAACTCAAAACCAGCCTGTGTAACCGTCTCAGGCCCAACCACAATAATTAAATAAAGCAGGAACTATTATATTACATAACAATTGTGTTAACACATTACTGTTATTGCAAATTATGTGTGCTTAACGTATAAACTGCGTAAGAGAGCTAAATTGTTGTTTTCTATTTCTAAATGTAACATCACGCCTCTAATTCCCGAAGGGGTAGGCAGAGGAGTGTAGTACACTCCCACGTTTCACTAGTTACGTTTAAGGCCTATGGAATAGGTGGTGAGCCTATTGCCATACACCGGCCACTGATTCAGACTTCGGGTCACTGCTAGAAATTCTAAATTATAAAATTCCTATAGTACTCGATCCGGGGTTTGAATACAGGACCTTCCGATCGGCAGTCGCGCTTGCAACCACTCGAACAACAAGGCAGTCAAAAAACGCAAAATATTCCATATAAATATAGGAGTTAAAGAGTGATATGGAAATCTGTGTGACAAGTCAGACCTGACTTATTCACTGATTGATATGTTTTATATTGCTATATATAATTTGTGTATATTTACATAATACTGCACATGGTGGCACATCCTTAAATTTAACGTGAACTATTTTTCATTTATTCTAAGAACGTATTAAGACTAAATATGTAATTAACGTTAGCGCGCGAAGTCACTGGCAACACCTAGTCCCAAATAATCATTCAGTTTTCTTTCGAGTAACTTTTAGTATTTTAAAACATTCGTTTTCATATACGTTACGTTCTATTTATAAATTCGTTAATATTGTCAATAAAAATATCAACAAACACATTGACGTGTCTCATCTAAACATTAAAATTACTACCTACTGTTTCCAATATTATTTCCAACACAAACAATTGGAATGAATTTTGGAATTTAGTTTTGGAATTTATAAGAAATAATCGCAAATAAATTTTACCGTTAGGCACAATTCACTTGTCACTCTTATATAAATATTTAAAATACGATTTCCTTTATTTGTATTTAATATTGAAGCGATTGGATAGTTTTAAGTTTAGATAAACTATTCCCTGTACAAAATTCAAACGAATTACGGAAAGCACTTTTTACGCGTAAACACAAACACGAAAAAAAATCTTTGAAATACACGGAAAGAAAAGAGAAATTCTATTTGACACGGATGTCAAGTTCTAATCAGAATTGACGTAGGTAATACTGAAAATACTATGTCTTTGATGGCCCTTTTAAAGGCAGTTGTATACGAGGAAAACGATTATCTTATTGCAAAACAAAACCTAGAACTATTTGTTCTTTAGCTGTACTCGATATAATTAGCAGAATACGAGAGGTCGTGACTGCGTGATAATATAGGTGTGCTCATCTTTTTATACGATAAGATAATTACAGACTGCATCTTCGATAAGCTTGTTCAATAACAATTGGTGCGACGTAAGCATTTCCCGGATGTCGCCGTGGACAATACATAGCATTGGAATTGCTTGCAAAGCCGATCCTTACATTATATTTATTATAATGTCACCAGTTTCCTTACCAGATAGGCGAGAATACCGAGAGTCAAATACCTCTAGGCTCTTTCAGAGTAGGACGTAAACGTAACTGGTGAAATGTGGGAGTATACTATACTACACCCCTCTGCCTATTCGGGGATTACAGGCGTGATATTACCTTGTACAGATCTGCCGTGCTTCTTTTACTTTCATCATTCTCTTCGAACGGTTTCGGAGACGTCTAACGATTCATATTAAGTATGACCGGTAAATGTGAATAACAACGAAGCTAGCTTTTTTCTATGGATATCGTTAAGGAAGAGAGCGATCTTATTTATGAACAGTTTCCTAAAATGTATTTGATTTTCAAAAAAAACGAGCGACTACGGCCTTAACCCTCTCAATATGAGAGGATACCCATATTCAAACAGTGGAATGTTAATGGGTCGATTATTATTTTTATTAAAAAAAGTGTTTTAATATGCACTTTTGGTATGTTTTCTATTAACTCTGAATAGATAAATTGTTAGTACGAAAAATTTTTAATACCATTGAAAGAAATAGCAGTAGCATTGGAGATGCAGTATTTCTTTACCTTTGTCGTGTCGTGTACTTTGTTTTTGCCAGATATTTTTAAAGAAAGATCGTTAATTATCTTATTGTTGATCTATCGATCTTGAATTACGTAAAAACGATTTAATTACTTAATAAACGTTGTCTACATTGTATGTTATCTGAGCATTCTGTCTTTTAACCGGATGCATGTAAACCCATGAAGGAGAATCAATGTTCCACACGCGTTACGATTTTCAAAAATACCAGTTTCAGCCGGAACGCTGATTATTAATTTCTCGTAAAAAAAAATTTAATATTTGCTCCAGATGTTGTGACTTAAGTTTTTTTTGCGTTTTTATTTTAATGATAAGTACAAAATGTGTAGGTTTAAATTGTAGATAAAACCTTAACGAATTAGTTTTTCAGGTAATTTCGTGTAGATGATTACATCGACATTTTTTGTATACTTTACAACTAATTATGTTCTATTGTTACTATTAAAATACCATTAAAGACATTAAACCTTTTATTCCACAATTTAATTACAAAACAAGATACGAGTACGATTCAAATATAAGGGGCTAGCAATTAGATGTCACTTTCGTTGTTAATTTTTTGTTTTTACTCTATTGAATTTAGATATTAGTTTTACTGGCAAATATTTGACTTGACCTGATAGCGTCCTGAACTGCTTGTTGCTCATATACATATATAGGGTTGCCGATATCTTTTATCAATCCAACGAATTATCAACACGTTCTGTGTTTTTAACTGTTCTAGATATGACTATCTTTTCAGACAGGAGGTTTCCCTGCTTCTCGTGAACGTATGATTTGTAAAGAACTATATATTTTTTCATTATTACTACTGTATCAAAAATAAATAGCAATTAAGTGTGAAATCCACACACATATTCTGATTAGGTTCATAAAACTCTGTTAGCACATATGTGTGAGTTAATACTTACAACTCTGAGGATGACCAAATATAGAATGCGGCAAGGCACAAGGTAATCGACACTTAATCGAAATAAACAAATGAAATATAAAAAAATTAAAAAACGGACAAAAACTAAAAACATAACTTATTTCTTAAGCCTGACAATAAATTACAATGTAGGAAAAATTATACATTATTCGAACAACATTTGTCTCGATTCGTTTATTTCCCATTTGCGTCCTTAATGACGCTTGAAGTGATGTTTCACTTTTATGTAAACAACATGTGCTGTGTTCACGGGATATTAAACGAATCAATTCACAAATATCCATAGGACTATCGATTATCACTACCATGACATTTTATTGCCGCGCTATTTAACAATTTAAAACGCAGTACATCTGTAGCATGATAGAGATCGTAGCTTAAAAATATTCATAACGAATCCTAACATTTAATGCCCACCTTAGCAAATCGATTGACTTTTACATTTTTTTTGTAACGCTTTTCCTTGCTCATTAGAGGACTTTCTAAGTGTTAGAATTGGATCAGATAGTGGATGCCCGTTTAAAAAGTTTTGGCTGCTAGTTCCGCCAATTGCTCCCAACGGACGACTAGCCAAGCCATAATTCCGTGACTAAAAACGTTCTGATGTTTAAAACGACTGAGGGCTTGCGGCTTTGGTTTTTTCGTCTGGTAACAATCTCATTATTTTTCTTTACTTTTTTTAGAAATCAGCGATATTGACATTTTGTTTTGATTGATTGAACAAAACAATACTCCATCAATGTTGCCATGCTGTCCTATTTTATTTACCTAATGAATAATAATTTATACTCAAATTTTACAACAATTCGAATATTAAATATTCAAATGTCAGATTTCCAAGTCAATACAATTTTAAATGTTAAATAATGCCATATGTCTAATGCCACATATGTAAAAAAAGTAATTTCAGGCATGTAATCCCCATAAGGGTAGGCAAAGGAGTTTAGTACACTCTCGCGTTTCGCCAGTTTCGTTTTGCGTCCCATGGAATAGACGGTGAGCCTATTGCCATACACCGGGTATAGATTCAGACTCCGAACCACTACTAGTAATTTCTACTGGAAAATTAAGTTAGATAATCCGAGTTGGAAAATCCCATAGTACCCGACCCGGGATTCGAATGTAGGTCCTCTCGATCAGCAGTTGCGCTCTGCAATCATTCTACAATCGAGGCAGTCTCTACATAGAATGAACAAAGTAAGTGTCCTCCTTGTATTTAGAATTTAAAACATTCTCGGAATTCTACAGACGTAGGTAATCACACAAAATTGTCCTCTACGAAAAAATGTCATGGGGATTCTTTTTTTAATTAAAACAATCGTTAAAGACAGTTCGCTTCGACTATTCTTTTTACTTTTTTCTTTCACAGTTTTAGTTTGCAGGAAAAGGAACATTTAAATTCGTTTTTTTTTTTTAATTTGTAAACAAACAGGCTTGCGTTTGGCTGGAATCTCACTTGACGGAAAGCGAAATGCAGCCTAGGATAGCACGCTCGCCTAGAAAGTGCCTATTCATTCATCTTCAATAATTCCAGGCTGTACGAATCGGGAGTTTCCCATAAAAGAATCCTAGAAATATTATTAGCATGAATTCTTTTTGTCTAACATTCCTTAAATAATATTAATAAAATCGTTAACAAATTTGTTTATGTGAACACGACCTATGTGTTGTCTATTCTCCCTAACTCTTAGGGCGAGGGTCCATATGAAACTTAAAGCAATATTTTAAACATTATACGTTATTAGTCATTTTAATCTTACAAATGCTTACAAATATATAAATACATTTCACTTTGAAATTGAATTCGAATTTAAAATACGAACAAATTGCACTATTGTTGTAACATTAAGTTTACGGTTAAGCACAAATTTTCGTACACACACAGGTACCTTCATTGCGAGCGTGTAATGCAGGAATTTTGATAACATTTATATTAAGTCACAATATGCGGCGTAAAATAATACTATTCCTAAAAACATTCATTTGTAAATTGTTATTATGATTCGATATTCAAAAAAAAAACGTAACATCACGCCTGTATTCCCCGAGTAGGTATGCAGAGAAATGTAATATACTCCCACGTTTCACCAGTTACGTTTACACCCCATGGAATAAGTGGTGAGCCTATTGTCATACACCGGGCACAGATCCAGACTCCGAGTTACTACTAGACTTCTAAATTAGAAAAATCCAATAGTACCCGACCGGGGATTTGAACCCAGGATCTACCGATCGGCAGTCTCGCTTGAGACCACTCGATTAACGAGGCAGTCAAGTTCGATATTTATTGTAAATATGACATTTTAAAAATTTCATTCTGGAATATCAGTCGTAAAATCTGATTATCGATTGTTATTAATACATTAAAAAATGAAGATGTCCAGCGTGTTCATTTAAAGGTCAGTCTTCTTCAAGAAACAGGTTTAACTTGACTTGAAAGATTCACTGATATGAAAAATAACTAAACGCGTTCAAGACAATTTATTTTGTGTTCCCAATGAATTTTATAAACATCTGATGTATTTTTTTATATTACCTATTATGAAAATATGTAAACAGACTGTAATTTATTTGTAACGATCTAATCTCGACCTGACCTTGAACTTGCGCAGTTTAGAAAAAACAGTACGATTTATACGTACAATACGATAACAACCATTTTTGATTCATGAATTCGTATAAGTACCTACTCGTATAATAAAACCGCTTTTTTTCTTAACGCTGGCTTTTAACACGAGTAGGTAGCTACATTACACATATGATTTACTTGGCCTTTGTCGTTATATCTCGAAATGTATAATGATTCTAAATTAATATTGATAGCTAATTCCATAACGATATAAACCTTATCTCAACCTTATCTTAACATTTAATAAGCTAAATAAAATAGTTTAAAAAAAATCCGTTGAAAATCAGCATATCTAAACAACAATTGCTTTTATAATGAAATGTCAGCTTTTTACGTCTTAATTATTTAAATAAAATTAATTTACAGTTTGAGTTTTTTTTTTAATAATGAAAAATCGAACATACCTTGTTATTATGCCGCGAATATCTTTGTTACTCCTCTACTGTTGAAATTTTTGTATCTTTAAATTAGCCTTAAGATCCTCTTCATACTCGCTAGTATAATATTACATGAATGATATACGGCCAACTGTTACAAGAGACGCGCGAACACTGTTGCGAAACTCCACCAAATAAATCATGCCTCTATGTTCTCTGGTATTTATGCGGATCCTCACAATACCTTGCCTTACTTGCGTGTGCATAATAACTTTTATCATATAATTAATTCCTAATTTGTAACACTTTTACCCCATAAGTAATATTTTATATAATTACCTATAGAATTTTGCACTGAGGTTTTTTCTTTCATACCTACTTTTCGGTTGCGCATAAGATCAAAAACACCAAAAACCAGCAAAGTAAGTAAACCACAGCATGTTTTTATATTTTGATACATTCCACGTTTATAGTTACATGATTGGCTGTATAGATAAACATGTTTGCTTTGCTGTCCGAAATTTTTGGTGGCAAATGAAATATAAATATCAATACTACAATTTTGTAAAACCGTTGTTCGTGAACGAAAATATTTTTATACTATTGAGACCAGTTTACACGAATAGCTATCAACACAGTAATTTATCCGCAAATCTATTTAACTACGGTTGTTTACTTCTTACATGTTTATAGAAGATCGATATTAATACGATAGGGATATAACAAGCGGCAGTCTCACTGCTATGTGCGCGCATTTGATGTATATATCATAAATCGAATTATTCTTTATAATTAGACAGGTTCAAATTATAATTACTTAATATAATTAGACTAGTTTGTTATTTAATATAATTAGTTAATATTAATAGCTAATTACATATTGGTTTCATTGCGTTGCGTTAAATGCATGTATTATTAATTATATCATTACGCCAAATCTTTTACGGGGATGGTAATGACCGCCAAATCCTACCAGACCTGACTTGGTTATATAAATAAATTATGCTAATTAAATGCATGTATGTATTGACTGCCTCGTTGGTTAAGTGCTTGCAAGAGCGACTGCCGATCTGAAGGTCCTGGGTTCAAATCCCGAGTCGGGTACTATTGGATTTTTCTAATTTAGAATTTGTAGTAGTGACTGGGAGTATGGATCTGTGCCCGGTGTACGGCAATAGGCTCACAATCTATTCCATGGGACGTAAACATAATTGGTGAAACGTGCGAGTGTACTACACTCCTCTGTCTGCCCCTTCGAGGATTATAGGCGTGATGTTACGTGTTACATATATGCATGTAGGCAAATAAATAAAGAAAACATTGTCATCGCTAGACTGTCTAGCGATAACAATGTTGTAATGTAACAGCGATAACAAAATAATGTGAAAGTACGGATATAAAACATATGCAAAACTTGTTTTATGTCCTGTAATTGTTATCACTTCTAAGTGGATTGTAACGCAAGCCGTTGAACTTCTATGTAAGTGTCTTGTACACCCTTAGTCATCACGTTATTCCAGTTTTATCACACTTATCCGTTTATAAGTCTTGTGATCACTGAGCATTTAAATGCATCATTCGAATTGGTAACAGGCACACATATCAGAAACACAACATAAACTTGGTTCAAAACCGACCATTGGACTTGCCGATTTCGCCCGCGGCTACTGAGGTACTGCTCGTGGCGAGGATGACTATTCCAAAACAATCGACAATAGCCGGATACCATACATAATACCAGAGAATTATCTATTTGCGTAAAATGTTCTGCAGTGACTAGCCTGATTGCTATTTTTTATGGTAAAAGCGTGACGGGTTCTTACATGGAGGTGTGAATGTACAAACATTCGTCTAGACTCTAGATGTACCTGTATTCTTGAATGTATGTGTAAATCATGGGACTCAGTTCTCCCTGCCTACCATTTTTGGGTTTTTGGTTTGAGGATACAAAAATATTACCCATATTCTTCAAACATGGGTACATTATAAAAGTGTTTTCTATTTGTAAATATACATAGCTAAATGATTTAAATTTGATCGCTACGCAAATGTTCGTAACGGTTGTCTAGTACGATAGAAAGTAAATGAATTTTTCCATGCTTTTTTCTCGACCTGTCGTCTGTCGAAGTTGTTTTAAGACCCGAAAAAGAGAAACCGCACTTAAATTTTCAAAAAATAATACTTAAAAATCGGACCATACGTACTCGTATACTGTCAATTGAAAGGCCGCTCTATGGCAGATGAGCAAGAAATTCCGAGTATTTCGTGCTCAACATGTTCAATGATAGATCTCTTGCTGTTGGCAGATGCAGTGGTTGTAATGGTGGTGTACCTATTTGTAGTGAGAGCTGATTTATTTGCTAGACTAATGTTGTCGTACAATCAGTACATACTTAAGTTTTCTTTGTTGTTAGTTTTAAATACATATATATTGTGCAGCTTTGTTTGTCACAATTCGTTTGGAGATATTTATGTGTAAACGATATCTTTATATTTATAAATTACATGTCACGTTGTTTGTCCGCGATGGACTCCTAAACTACTGAACAGCTTTTAATCAAATTTTGCACACAATGTGCAGTTTGATCCAACTTGAATGATAGGATAGCTTATATCTCAATTTATAAACATTTATTTTTTATTGCTAATATAGCGAATTATCTGTTAGTTCCGTAAGATTCTATTAGATGGCGGAGTAACGTAGCTAATTAGTCGGCTAGATTGAGTAAGTATTCAATAGATGGGACTATGTTAAAAGTACAGATGTTTCATATAAGCTACAATTTATTTCATATCACACTAGTAAAACTGGCCACGTGTTGGTGAGGCTAAAGTATAAGTTAAATTTATATTATGTTAAACGTTAATCTTCATACATAAAAATCTCGGGTCACGATTTTTTCCGGGCTAATCTCTGAAACTAATGGATCGATTTTAACGAAATTTAACACAGATATGTAATTTTGTCCAACTTAAAATATAGGTTGTATTTTATTTCGCTTAATAACTACAATTTTTTTTGCAATTTTTTTATGTAACAACTGATTACGATATTTTTAATGTTATGAGTTTCTAACATATGGCGATGTTAGCTAATCTGTTGGTAACACACCTGCTTAATTTAGATAACAAAGTAGATGGCGCTGTGTTTCGTTTTCTAACCATGATTTATTTTACACATGTTCAATTATTTACGTTTTTTTTCATGTGTTATACGTATATACGTTACAGAAGCGTTTGTTACACCCGACCGGAGGCGCTGCTATCTGAATCTCACAGAAGCATT
>DWJK01006185.1:0-10649 GCA_018248815.1 Croniades pieria auraria | reverse complement strand
GCGCGCTAGGATTTGAACCCGGTCTCCCGGAGTGAGAGGTCGAATTTCAAACCACTAGGCTATCACTGCTTGCAATTAAGTAAAAAATAATAAAAGTGTGTAGTTAGAATTTTGCGAAAACTTTTTTAAGTTTCGTGGCTTATAATAAAAGTGCTCCTGGTTGGGCGCCATCGAGCTGTAGGCGCGCCCTGGAGAAATCAGCGCCGATATGTGCCGCGGTTAATGAGCTGCCTGTCTTTACGTATTTATATAGGATGGGATCTTAACGGTTGTATAGACGAGATAATATATACTTACATATTGCATGCAAAGGAAATTTATTAAATTTTTTAAACCGTTCAGTATGTTCCTTTATATTCTGTGCGATTTGTCCTATGG
This sequence comes from Croniades pieria auraria, assembly GCA_018248815.1. Lineage (NCBI taxonomy): Eukaryota > Metazoa > Arthropoda > Insecta > Lepidoptera > Hesperiidae > Croniades > Croniades pieria. The sequence goes on along the minus strand of DWJK01006185.1, from coordinate 10,271 downwards.
CATTATAAACGTTAATTTTATATTAGTGCAGGTAAAATGTAAATTAGAATTAAGGTAATTATATAATAATTGTTTATGTATAAAAAATCATGAGTAATTTTGTTCAGATTGTTTGTAATGAATGTTGTCAAGCACCAACGTCACAAAACATCTTGAACCGGCAAAATAATTATCTGATTATCTATTGTATAACTATTTATTTGCCTAAATATCACGTCTATATATCCCCGAGTGAAAGGCACGGGAGTGTGCACTTCCACGATTCACTTGTTGTCTTATACGTTACATCATGGAATAGTAGGAGAACCTATTCCTATACAACGGGCACAAATCCATACTCCGTGTCACCACTAAGAATCAGAAGTTAGAAAAACCCATTATTACCTATCTGGGGTCGAATCCAGGACCTCTCGATCAGCAGTTGCGCTTATAACAACTAGACTAACGAGGCAGCGGAACTTCTAGTCTTAATACTGATTTTGGTGATGATGATAAATGAAGAATATTGACGCTTATTAAAAAACCAGCACCGTAGTTAAAATGAACGAATAAAGTAACTGGTGAAGGAAAAACTCAATAGCCATCTAAAAAGGAATAACAAAGAATAAAACTCCATGGCGACACAGTGCAGCAGCGCTATCGCCGTACGGGGACGAGACAATGCAAAAAGGCGCTAATTTCTCGAAACCAAAAAGTGGTAATGGTTATGCGTTGCAGCGCCAACGCGTTTGTCTCGCGATAACGCGCGCTTACAATTAGTCGGGACGGTGTTAAGCGAAATGTATTGAAATGAAAATTTTAATTTAAATGTAAGTCGGAAATGGTTTGATATTTTCTCTTTTTCATACGCGTTACGTTCTAACTACTATCTACGTTAATATTACTTCAACGTTTTAGTTCTTTAATACCAACAAGTGCTATTATTATACAAAATAACCATTTATTTAAACATATATTTTAAAAGATGACTATGTATTTTAAATATAATAACAAGGATTTGCGTTAGACATTACTGGTAACCTGCAAATTTACTTTACATTAACTGAAATTCTTCATTTTAACAAACATAATCCAAAGTATTGTAAAGAGCAAATAATAATATTAGTTCAATATTGTAAATTAAAATGTGTAAAACCGTGCAACTGTTGATCACATATTGCATGACGCGGACCCAGTCGCAATTAGACGTGACTCGGCGACTATAATCGTTAATGTTTAGTGTCGGCCGCATATTTCCGTGCCTTTGTGCAAGTGTACCCAACTTCTACGTCACGTGTGTACTCTGAGACCAATCTGATGTCAGGCTTCCTGAGAAAATATTCCTTAAAGACATAATATGCTGCATTATCAGCAATTACGCATGAGAGATAGATGTGACTTAATGACACTGGTGGGACGTTACCTTTATATAATTATTGCAGTTTCTTTAATAGACTGTCTCGTTAGTCGAGCGCGACTGCCGAACGGGGGGTCTGGGTTCAAATCCCGGGTCGGGTACCATTGGAATTTCCTAATTTACAATTTCTAGTAGTGACTCGGAGTCCTGATCAGTGCGCGGTGTATCGCAATTGGCTCGCCACCTATTCCATGGGATTTAAACGTAGCTGGTAAAACGTGGGAGTGTAGTACACACTTCTGCCTACCCCTTCGGGAATTACAGGCATGATGTTATGTCTTTAATATTATTATTCTCATTGTAATTTCGATACAATGTCACTGAAAATGTTGATGAATGTGCAAAGGACATGACAGGGAAGAAGTGAGACAATAATATGTGTCATATTGTGTCTCTTTCACTAGTCGTTTCTTGTCCACTAACATCCATTCCTGGGTATAAGCTTTCCCCAAACACGACGAAAACTTTAAATCCTCTATTTCTTATATCTACGGGATCCCCACGTTCGTGGTCGTAGGTAAAATAATTAACATACGAATATTATATTAATTAAAAAAAACATTTGACAGCGAACAGATACGAAACAGGCATATTTTATTTCATCTTAACGGAGCGCTCGATTCGTTGTTTAATTAAACACGAATTAGTGGTGCCAATTAACAGAGGAATACTTACTGAGTGTATCGTGTATTTTCGACTCTATTTTCCAGGGATTAAGGTTCACACTAAGTACGAACCGGTGATCCACCACGCTCGACAAATGAGGCGATCGCGCCCTCTTACAAATTGGCCACATTAATACAGACAAAAGGAGTAGAATTCGTTCGCGAATTGAAGTGCGTTGTTCGGAATAAATAAATAAATATAAACTTTGAACAAAATGCGAGATAGTCACTATTACTGTACTTTAATCTCCAAGTTTACAAAATAAAAAAAAGAGGAAATACCTGAGTTTTTTGTATTAAATTAAAAACGTTTATATATTGTATATCTCAGAGTAAATAATTCACGATTTATTCGTATTAACTGTGCGAAAATATGGAGGTGAAACGAACCCCAGAATCACGTGAGGCCTTGTTTGTATAGAACTAGCATACTGATTTGAACGTTATTTAATGTGGGTAGCAGCCAATATTTTTAATGAATAAATGACAACACTAGTTGGCAACGCCATTGCCTAGATGGCAGTACTTCTGCCTTTCACTGGACGTAGCTGACATTCTTTGCATTCAATCCGATAAGTAGATGAACAATATCCGCCCACATGTAATTGTGTTTGGTGATTCATTAGCTTATAAAGAAATTAAATCCAGTATCTATTATAACTCTCAATTAGTGAAATATTACACTTCAAAACTTGAATATTATTTTAAGTTACGAAACAAACACTTGGGTGAATTGATATAATTTATAGGATTTTCGGATTTACTTATCGAGTAACTTCCATATACCGAAAGGAAAAAGCCTATAGTAAAAAGCTCTCAGTTGGTACTCATTTTAATAAATTCCCATCATTACTTCTGGTAAAGTTTTTAACAGTGTGATTTTGTCCGGACATTGAGTAAACAAGAGAATTCGTTGTGTATGTCATTAACATGTTAAAATAAGAACTGTAATACGAACTGTAATACTCGTATATTATATCAAATTGATGTAAGATTGCCTCGTTGGTCGAGTGGTTGCAAACTCTACTGCCGATACACAGGTCTTGGGTTTGATTAATAGGTTAATCGTGGTAGTGTACTATATTCCTCTACCTACCCCTTCGGGGAATACAGGCGTGTAGATAGTATTTGCTATCTGTAAATGAAACTCATTTCGTGCACCGTAATCGAATGAACGGTTAGTACCGTACTGGATTCCTTTGTCGATCCGGCATCGTGCGCTGTCGAACGCTCGTCTCGCGAGATCTCCCGAGACTCCGCGCGGTGCGCTGGATATTCCGCGTGAAATAGGTTTCCACAAATGTTACGTTGGGTTTTAAGTAATTATACTTTTATTTCCTTGTTATTGAATTACGATGCAAAATTCTAAGTCGCAAAAGTCATTTATATGCTTCAAAATTTTTTTTCTCCACCAAAATTAAGGACACCAACAAGTTTACCAGGGATTTGTTTAATTGTTTTATTTATATTATTTTATTTTGTTGCTTCACAAAACTGGACACTACACTATACGAGAAATGTTATTTACATTTAAAGTCCTTCTTGATGTAAACACTACATGCAGTAAAAATTTAATTATTTACACTTTTATTGGATGTAGTAGAAGTCTGAACTTTCATTTAATAGCTATTAACAGTTCTAGTTGCAAACATTATATCATCGTCGTCATCATTATCAGCCTATTTCTGTCCACTGCTGGACATAGGCCTCTCCAACAACATGCCACTGAGCTCGATCTTCGGCTCGTCGCATCCAACCGCTGCCAGCCACTTTGCGTACATCATCACTCCACCAAGCTGGAGGGTGTCCTACGCTTCGTTTGCCAAGACATTACATTTATTCTTTTTTCAGAAATAGTATTATTACAATATAATTCTTAGTACATCTATACTAAACAAAGCCAGTTAAAATGCTTTTAATCTGATTAATTCGCTCACCTTCCATTGAAACTAATTCCGCTCGTCGGGGCTGTCAATAAGGCGAGTGATACCACTTTAATTCGTGTCTTTACGCCGAGGTGTGCGGGAATGTTAATTAAACAGACAGACAGATGGCCGATCGACGATCTAATGCTCCGCCATTTTGTTTCCGCTAATCGTCGCATTTCAAATTGTCAAAGTAAAAAGATAGATTTTAGTAAGGCATTAATATTGGCATCATTATTTAATTATATTATAGATTAAGGTTTTTCAAGTATGTTATTGTAAGTAAGTACTGGCTTGATCGATTAGTTACGGCCCTAGACAGGGCCATTTTCTTAAGCTTCCGTTGATCGTAGCGAGCTCGCAGTGCCGAAATGTATGTTTAAGTCGAGGCGGTACTGTAAAAAACATGCCGTACTCTTACCAAGTACATATGACTGTTATGAATTACGATACGTATTCCAGAAGTACTTTGGATGGCCAACAGACACTCCTTATAGGTTTACTTCAATTATTTATGTATGACACTTGTACATTAGTTTCACAATAAATTCGGACACAGTAACGTCTTTACACTCTACAGTAACAACTGATGATAAATATAAGTCTACCTTCCTTTTATAGCAAAAGTCATAGGTTTCAAACCAACTGTTACAGAGCCAATATAATATCTATTTATCAAATATTCTTCAATTTAAGTACTAGTAAAGTTATATGTAATATTTAATTATGTTTATAATTATTAGTCTTGTCAGTGGTGTGTAACAAATGTTAACAGCATTCATATATTAAATTATGTATTGAAGAGTCACGATTATCTTAATATTTTTGAGTTTTTGCCAAGCGTTATAAGCCTTGAGAATCCTTTTACATGAAGTTATTCTGAAAAAGTCAGGTGTATCCCGGTTTTATGTAAGTCAATCCAAGGACAATATGAAATAAAAAAATGTATCACAAATTCACGAATGACTCATTGGAAATTAACCAAAGGTATCACGAACCGTAAATGCAGTAGAAATATACGGTAATTGAAATGCAAATGCGAGATGCTAAGAAAGTATAGTATGCGAAGAGATTACTATAAACGACTCTAGCAATTGGATCAGCTTCGCGAGTTTAATGTAATTTTAATTCACAGCAACGGATACATCCGTTGTTCGCACCTAATAAGGACTGATAACGCGGAGACAAAGCGATATCTGATAGCAAACTTTGAAATAGAACAGTAACAAGAGAAAACTCATTTATCCACCTCAATACAAGCCGGTAGATAGCATCTAAATGCCATCAGCGATCGAGTAATAAAAGGCCCAAAATGCCAATAATCTCAAGAGTTACAGCACCTGGATGTAACTTTCAAAAATTTGAACATTCATTCATATCTAATGATATGTATCTTAAGATTTTGTGCAAATGTTTGTGGATTGCAATGGCCAACATCCGATTGAGTGCAAGTTCATTGGCAACTTACGTTACGTTTTACGTTTAATAACTATTCATTTGATCTAAACTAAAATACGTACCCAATTTTGTAATAGGTTTGATTTTTTATCTTCAAGAATTTAAGGATCATTTGCTACGATTGGAAATGAACCGGAAATTCTCTTGTTGTAATATATTTACTTTCTATCTTCATTCATTTAGAAAACAACAGTGGCACATAAAAACCGTACTTTGCAAATTTATTGCAAATTTCGTATTGCATCACAGTCATAATTTTAAATGTGATTTATGTTATTTCGAGTGGGGTACACAAACAAGGGACATCTGATGCCGTTGTAAAGTTTAGAGCTTCCAGTGTTCAGTACATCGGTGATGGCTTTATTTTATCAAGTATCGAGTTAATCCGGCGATATGAGGGCCAACAAAGAGATCTGCGATACCCGACTGACGATGTTGTTTAACTCCTTTCAACTGACCTATTTAAGCACTGGAATGTTTAGAATTAAGCAGTTTGTCCTCAGTTCTTTGAATTTTATGCAAAGTTATATTAAAATTTGTAAAAGATACTAATTGCTTCTACTAACACGGGTGGTTGACTTGATTAACGGCTATTAAGACTCAATGGCAAGTACTAAGGAAAAATAGTGAACAGTGGCAAGAACTAGCTAAAAAAAAGAGTAGTTAGAAAAACAGTAATAATAGTTGAGCTTGACGGAGCCACCAGTTATGTAATTAATTAGATTCAGTGTTTCCTAAACATTGGCTTACAATCATTGAACCGCTATTGACAAGACTGGATGAAACTGAAGAATTGTAACATTAAAACGGTGCCTCGTGTTGTTTTTTATGGGGTCGTTCCGACACTAAATTACATGTTCATCAAGCTATCCATTGCCTCAAAGAAAACGGAATAGTTAAAAGACAGGAATACAAGAATCTTTGAACAGGAAATTATCATACAAAAGCGTTACCGCATCTAAAATTTTTATTCCGTCCGCCCTTTTAAATAAACGTGGTTCACAACACTGTTTTGTTTATTTACATATCTCTTATATACAAACCTTACCTACATATCGGACCACTGCTTCTTCAGTGATCCGAGAGCCATCACTCACAAACCATTAACCCGCGAGTTGAGGAACAAATTTCAGCCAATGTGCAAACTTGAGCGATACAGCGAGTTCGTTGGTACGTTCTCTTTTATACTGCTAGGTAGAATTTCCACAATGATGATGAGAGATTGCGAAGTTCGTACGGAAATATTTTTGTTTTTATTGTCATTTCATTGAATCTTGGACTATTTCAGTTGTTGTCTGCTGCAGGTTTTACTAACTCATTTAAAATTTGTGATTTTCAAAACATATTAGATTTTGTAATAAGTTGAAGCAATGGGAGTAACGATTGAATAATCATAGATTGAAGTTCTCTCACATAAAGATGATATTGTAAGACGTGACATCACGCCTGTAATCCCCGAAGAGGTAGGCAGAGAAGTGTAGTACACTCCCACGTTTCATCGGTTACGTTTACGTCCCATGGAATAGGTGGTAAGCCTATTGCCATACACCGGGCACAGGTCCAGACTCCGAGACACTACTAGAAATTCTAAATTAGAAAAATCGAATAGTACTCGACTCGGGATTTGAAACCAGGACAACCAACGAGGCAGTCTAGTCAAGATGACAACATTGTGAAATTTACGTCTATCTTTTAAATTTCAGCACATGATTTTTTCATATCATTCATTACAAAAAAATATATTGTATGGAAATTGTCTCTTCATTCTATTACAACGGCTGTGTCCTAATCATAAATCATACTACTGTTACAAAAATTTTTCATAGTATTTTACTGTCAAACATTTATACGTGATTTGTTAATCAATATTGAGTATACTCCACGTACAATCCCTGCAAATAAGAATAGTATACAAATCAATTAACGATTCAACATCATTTGATGACTCTAATTAAAGTAGTCGCTAAACGAAAGCAGTTGCCAACAAATTTAACAATCGTACTGATATTGCGATAAATATTGAAAACAGTTCTCTAAATACTGAAATACATATTGAAATAGCACGGGATAACTATAATAACACAAGACGGCACACTTAAGTATTTCAATAAGTACTTGAAATTGGTTTGTCACACAATGCAGCACAGTTTGCGCATGAAGTTGGCGCGTAATCGTGAGTTATAGCGCGAGTTGGAGCCTTCATATTGTTTACCTTGTCTAGTGCTCGCTTACCGATGCTAAGTGATTATGAATACTGTGCATGGACAGGAACGGGGTGGAGATGGTCGAAATGCCCCAACACATACAATTTTAATCATCATCGCCAAATCATTATTTTGTTGTTGGACACGGGTCTCCTATTAGATTAAGGGATATTGGCCATTTAATTGTCTTTATGTATAAATATTTAATTGATATATGAATAAAAGAGACTAACTCAGTTCCGACTTATGATTCCGCTAGAGCCTTTGTCCAAGGTTCAAGATTATTGCGGAAGGAGCCTGTGAAATAGGGATCCAGTTTGATAGATGCGCTGAGACAATTTTTTTAAAATACTAAACATGCCTCAGCCTCGTATGCAATCGTTTCTGTGAGCAAATTGAACATATTCATATATGATACATATATTTCTGTCATATTGACGACAGACGGAGCGCTTTTGTTTTGTTTTAAGACGGAAATAATTTTTCATATTTTTAAATTCTATATAATAACTACACCAGATATTCGATAGACCTATTGGTCATTTTGAAATCGGAACGTGTTGATATCCGTGTGGAAAATCCGACCAGGCTGCGTTATGTTGTCATAAAATTTTTGTCATTGATCAATACACAAGAAAAGAAATTTGAACGTCTTTTAAACAACTTGCCACGTCTGTTGATTCTAATTCAGGATCAATGCTATCTCCTTCAGTGAAGTAAAACTCTAAGAGATTTTCAGCGAAAAGACAATAGACAATTTAAATGAAATAGACAAAATTTAAAGTCACTCTAAGCAGAATGCAGAAATCAAATCGACTCTATACCACCTTCGAGCATCTTCACGCGAACTACACAAGATACAGTTCTCAAATTCCAAGTCAAACTGAAGTAAGTTACGGGAATCGGCCGATCGCCTTTGTCGTTCTAAGCTAGAAGGCAATTATCATTAATTATTATTAAATGTGACGTTTCGGTGATAAACGGGGGCCGATAACTTGCGCAAATAATTCAAGTTGCGAGGGTTCGGGGTAAGGTCTTTGATTTGATATTGCTTCGCCCGATTCCTTGTCGGCGAACCAATTTGTATAGACACGTGTTTATAGGGCTCGCGGAGGGAATTTGGATTGTGCTTGATTTGTTGCATTTGTGTTGTTATTCGAATTTAGCTATCAGACGACCCAGTTTGCAGGCCGTGACATTTATAGAGAGCTTTAAAAATGAGATACGATATCGGCTAGATATTGACACTGCTAGTCAATTTGAAGTTTGAGTTTAGAGTTAGTAATACCAAATAACTGAAATTAGACCGATAGATCCTAAATAAATCAAATATGGCAGATAAATATATTTGGGTTTAGCTTAGAATTTTGAGTATTTTGAAATAAAATCATACCAACAATGAAAGAATTTTTTTGATGTACGTTTGTAAAGCATTAATTTTAACTTGTGTGGAAGTATAAGGTCTCCGTCATTTCAAACGAAGATTATCCTCGTTGCACACAAACACGAAATCGCCAAGTTGACACATTAGCAGAATAAACAAATTGTACAAATAGACCGGAGATGACCCTTGGGGCACTCCAAATTTAATATCGCAGTTTACACATATAAATCAAGGGACGAAGAACATTTGTTGCCATAACGCTTATCTATCACTCCTTTATCCCGACGTAATCATAATAAATAAAGGATAATATTCAGGTAAATAGTCGAAACCAGTTCAAACCCGTGACTTTGCTGATGCGAATTTTGATTTTGTTGAAGGAGTATCTGAAATGGTACCCGTGAAGATTACGACTCATGTACTTAGATGATTCTTAGACAAAATATTTTCAACTGATTAGTTTTATGATTTGTTTTCGTTTAGGCGATTAATTTCAAATATTTGAGAAAATTAGGGTAAACTTTCGAGAATAAGTGCTACCTTTTTTAAATTCCAAATTATGCTGTTAAGGAAAAATAAAATTTAATTACTTTGTGTTATAAATATAGACAACCATAATAAAACAATAAAAGAAGCCCTATATTTCCCAGACAACAGATACCGAAAGGTGTTTTCGACAAAATATTCAACACACAGACACACTTTTGTCGTAATTATATAATAGTAATATATTAACCAAGGGAACGCGTCACCGTCCTGAGTTATAACATCCACCCAACATTTAGGCAAACCAACGCCATTAGCATTAATTTAAAATATTATTTATTGTTCGAAGCTTTATTTCTAAGCGAAGGGACGAAACGCAATGGATATGCCTTGGAAAATTTAGATTACTTTCGACAGTCGATGTTAAAGAACACTACGGTCAGAGTAATAACGTCCAGTAGTTTAACAACAGCAATGACAGTTTATTGGTTTAAGTTTCAGCCTTCCACTTCGGTGTTCATAACATGAATCAGTGATCGTATATTTTAATTATTAGAAGCAGTGATAGCCTAGTGATTACAAATTCAGCCTTTCACTCCGGGCGTGCTGAGTGCAAATCCACGGCGCGCACCTTTTTACAAAAGTGCGTTTTAAAATTAAATATCACTTGCTAACGGTCAACGGAAACCTCGTGACGAAACCTGAACACCTTAGAAATTTATAAAAAATAAAAAAATTCCAAGGTGTGAGAAG
>DWJK01006184.1:0-10650 GCA_018248815.1 Croniades pieria auraria | reverse complement strand
GGGTTGGTCGCTGACGCGCTACGTCCTACTGTTTGGAGAGGATTTACATGGGAGAGCATGCCCAAATCAGTCGTATTAGACGTTAATACCCGTGTTACGTTTTTGATAAAGTTATATCTACGCTTTGATACCCGTGTATTTCGGCGCACTGTACGCTAGTTGTGGCATACTCGCCTAAAATAAATAGGCCTGAAAGAGCCTAGCGCTTCTGAGCTCGTACAAAACGCGCGAGAGACTCCTATAGGTTAACGTATTTTCTGCGGTTATGCCAAAATCAAGTGCATACACGCCGAAAATGCTCTGGTTCGACGGCGTCTTTACAAAATTTTGTGTTATTCATTATGTTCATTATGTCAGTACAGTTATGTGAATTATTTGCTTCCTCGTTGTAAAATACTTGACTACTGTAAAATATTTTAACATTCCACACATACGGCTTATTCGAATCATACTTTCCCACATTTATAACATAGATGATGGATTGCCAAAATGAATCAGTTGTGCGTCATTGGAATTTAGAAAGTGTAACAACTCTAGCTGGCCCTCTACGGTAAATAGTGTTTTTATATAACACAAGAATGCTGCATAAGAGTGGGAAACATATTCTTAAAAAATGCTTTTTGGGTTACTGGTCCTGATTAAAAATGTACCGGCTTAACTCACGTACGCTTTTCAGGATAGCCCGACTAGTTTCGGACCTGTACGAGGTCCTCCCTCATGAGCTCCCGTCGCTTGCAGCGAGGTCACGACGGAAACGTGAGTTACGCCGGTACATATTTAATCATGTGTATAAATACTCGCGAAACATTTAATAGTAAAATAAACTTCTGCTATCAGTAACCAGTAAGTAATCGATTTATGACGTAATTGAATTAATTAATGAATTAATTAACCGGTATAATGTTATATTATATGATTATGTTGTGTCACTAAATTGATTACGTCAATTTAGGACTAAGTAATTATTGAAATTTGGCTCGTCGAGTAGTACACCATTGTTTCTAGGTGTGGTTATGTGTCTTTCATTATTTTAACCCAGTTCAAATTGTTGGAGATATAGGCTAGTGGACAATCCTGGTTGTGAGGGATTTTAACATCTTGTAACGATACCAGGCCCTGATAGCCTCGTGGTTTGAATTCTACCCCGCACGGATTCGGTGTTCAAACCCTGGCTCACACTTCTAATATTCCGAGTTTGTGCATGTTTTTAGAATAACATTTAATTTGCTATGAACGCCTATCGACTTTCATTTGGCGAGCGTTGCAGACTTAGTATTTTTATTCTCACGTGAGATCCAATTTCATGGGTGGTATTATAATATAATTGGTGATGACAACAATAGCAAACGGTAACACCATTAAAATTCTGCTTACATTACGTTACGTTTACAGAAATATATTAAAATTATATGGATATGTAGTAGTAATGGTAAAATTTGAAATATTCAGTAATGATATACAGAGCACGGTATTTACTTAGATTTAGTAACATATCACATTGAATAGTTAGTAGTATCACGAGGAATCGAGGTGTGAAATTGCGAAGCAATTGAACCGAGGTGGGAGCGGACCGCGCTTGACAGATCAACTTGATGGTATCGCACTTGGGTTCTTGTTCTGCTGGACGTGTGCAGCTAGGAGCGATTCGGCCGAAAATATTATCGCCGCTAAACACACCTGGTAAATGCAAACCGGTTTTTCTTTATAATATACTCAATTAATGTATTTGAAGTGACTTTTCTTTGCTGGATGTAAGAAAATGTTGGATCGCGCGAGGAGTAACGCATAGCGGTCGTAAGCGCCGCGCAAAAGGCGCGACTTACGCTTTTTATTCAATGAAATGGATGGCATAAGATTTCTTTTGAATAATTTGTTTTTTTTTGTACTATATTATGAATCGCGGAAGGCGGCGGTTTGCACACGAGATACTGTGCGGAGAGGCGGCGTATTGCTCACGAGATATCATTACTGCGGGGATTGGTCCGGTGCAGAGAAGAGGTGAGGTACATGTAGGTCAAACTGATCGAGATCCGTCCGCGCGGTGTATTTACAAAATCCGCTTCACGGCAACCACCCTTCACGGCTGTGTGCGGCGCCGTGCAATAATCGCCATAATCCGGTAATATTTTTGAAAACCGTTAAATAAATCTATCTCCACGTATTTGCTATTCATTAAAGGACCTAGAAAACATTAAGTGAATAGGTAAATAACAATGAATAATAAAAGAAAAAGTAGAAGCACGGCAGGTCTGTAAGCATTGATAGACGTATAGCGGTTCTCTTTGCCTGCCCCGTGAGGGACCTGGCGTGATCATTAATAATAACAATAAATATCAAATTGAAATAGATTATGAAATATCTCCGCCAACAAGAGCACTATAATTTTAAGTTAACAATGTTTTAATACAAGATTTTTGAATATGAATACCGCACGTTGATTGTCATACAAGTCAGTATAAATTAGATTGTAAATATTACATGAGATACTGAAACATTAAAATAAATTTTAATATACCCTTTTTACAAAAACTCTAAAGACTCGTTTACTCACTAAGCATGAATCTCAATCAAAATGTTTCAGTTTTAATAAAATGTAATTTGCATTATGGAAGTAACAATTTTTCGAGAACACTCATGAAACGGTTTAAAAATTATATGACGGCAGTAAACATCGGAAAAACGTTAATAGGGTCGACAAGTGAGTGAATTTTGTTTCTCAAATTGTTTAATTAATTATACGTTAATAACGCGATCAATTATGCTGACTGCTCCGTTGGTCTATTGTTTGCAGCCGTGAAGACCTCTTCGATCCCAGGGACAAGGAAAGTATGGGTGGTAAAGGGTGTTTGCAGACGTGAAGACCTCTTCGATCCCAGGGTCAAGGAAAGTATTAGTAGGTTTTTTTAACACGAAATGAAGGCATTAGGCTCACCCCCTTGTCCCGGTAACTCGGTACCAGAATGTGAGCTACGATATCTTCTGCCTGTCGTAAAAGGAGACTAAAGGGGTTGCCAGTGGCTAGTCCTAAGAACCGGAGGGAGCGGTATTAAGCGTTGTCTCTTCCAGGTGCAGGGCGCATTAGAACGTCACGTTAGAAAAGCTCAAGTACTTTCTGTCGGAGAGCCTGGAGTCCCCCTATTAACGCAGAGAAAGACCACCGAAGAAGAACTTTTAAAGCCTCCTTCCCCTCCCCCGTAAACAAAAAGGAGCTCACCCCCTATTCCATGAGACGTACCGTTATAACATATAGACGTGTGTATTAGTGACATAATATTAAAAAAGTGAAGCAGAGATACTTAGAAATTGTAATTCGATCCCAATGTTAAATGTTTCTTTATAAGACGAAATCCAAAACGGTGAAATCCGTAGACGAACCAAGGTCACCGACATAGCTCTCAAAATTAGTAAGTTGAAGTGGTTATGGACAAGCCACAACGCTCGGTGACCGACAACCGATGGGGAAGAAAGGTCATCGAGTGGCGACCACGTCTCGGTAAGTGGAGCATAAGTCGCCCTCCTACCAGATGGTCTGGCGACCTGAAGAAGGCGGCGGGAAACTGCTGGATTCGGAAGGCCCAGGGAAGGGCGGAGCAGTGCCGATTAAGATAGGCCTATGTCCAACAGGGGACATCGAGAGGCTGATGATGATGATGTTAAATTATCTTAAATATATTTTTCTGTGTGTGTGTATTTCGTGTGTTTGTCAGCGTTGTCCAAAAACTCAATAACATAGGCGAACGAATTGTGTGATAATTATCTTAAGAGTGCCTTTATGAATAAAGTCCATTATGTTGATAACATTTTCATAAATTTTTTTTTGCACGATTCGGCGATTCATAAACATGGGAAAGATTGATGGACTCAGTATTTATATGTAAATATGAAAAAACATGGTTTGCTAAGAGAAAAATGTAGAACAATATGTGTACAATATGTGTAACTTTGCTAGCTGAATTCTAATTAATAATATCTACTGCTAAATAAAATTTACATTATTTATTACATAACGATAAATACATATGTTAGATTTAAATACATACATATTTTAATTAAATATGAGATCTATTGAGATAAGTTTCTTGACCCACTAGCTCTAAATTTAATACGTAATATCCAAGATTTCCTTTAATATCATCCCTCTCCCTCCTCACTAGAACTCGTGTCTAGGGGCGCGTAGAATCCTGTAGATGTCATAGAGTAGTGCTGAATACAGGTCAAGAGGTTCAATGTATTTGCGAAGTTTGAACGGCCGCGTTCATAAAATTTTATTTGGGGTTTATGAATTCTGACATCACTCGTAAATAAATGAGTAGATTCGTCAATAAAAAGGGGGAGATATATCTACAAAAAAGCAGCAAATTTTATGTAATGTCTGTTAACTGACAGGCGACTGAAGTAAAGTATAGTAACGTACTTCTGAAATATTAATGTCGGAACGGGGAAAGAAGTGAATATCTCAGGAAAACTTACTTAATTTGTATCTTTGTTCTTCTTTGCTAGCGATGTTTTAGTTTTTTATCTGCGGTTCACGTAAAACAAAGGAATGTTTATAGTGCCCCGTAGTATTATAGTTTCTACTAAAAATACATCCTTTATAATTGGTAATTTGATAGACAATAGATGCTATTCATTACCATAATTTATAATCGAGATTATTTCCTAAGGCGTGTTAAATAGTTGTATTATAATTGAGATATGTCAATAGTTAGGTTCACAATTCAATTATGTACAAATATCGATAATTTTTCAGTTGCATTTGATAGTACTGCAATGTATTGAATAAGTGTAATAGTATTGAATAAGTGATAAATGTAAATGAATTATATTGAATAAGTGATAAATGTAAATGAATTATATTGAATAAGTGATAAATGTAAATGAATTATATTGAATAAGTGACAAATGTAAATGAATTATATTGAATAAGTGATAAATGTAAATGAATTATATTGAATAAGTGTTAAATTTAAAGGAATGATATTGAATAAGCTTGAAAAGTGATAAGGCCTTGGACATAGACAAGGTGTCTGCTAAGATGATCAAATATGGCGATGTCGTTCAGCACTCTTTATGGTTATCGAGCAACATAGGTATGTTAGTAATCTGAAAGTGTTAAGGAAAATTTGAGCCGTGCGTTTATATCAAGGCTACGTATAGATTTAACGAGCTACAGAGCTGTCACTTTGATCAGTTTTAGATCAGGAATGTAGTTGGAGACACATGGGGTTTTCACAGTGGATTGAGGAAGTACAGATTAAATTTTTCCCCACTACAATATCGTAGAGAAGCATCTTCCTTTGCATTTTTTCCGGTTTTGTTGATTTGGAAAAAGCGTTTGAGAGGGGTTTCTTGAAGGGACTCTGGGACATTTTACCAAAATATGATATACGGGATAGTCGGATGTTTGTCTTGCGGAATTAATATGCGTACACTGATGGATCCAGGTGTCGTGGGTGACCAAGACTTATCTATTTTGTTCGAATAGGTCAGATACTAGATACAGGGGAGTCATCAGATAAAGGTGAGCGCGTAAGAGAATAGTCATGAATTTGGAAGAAGCATACCTGTAAGGATAGAGATGTTTGGCACTCAGTGCTCTCTGCCTACCTGGTGTGATGATATTATAGTATAATAATAAATATAATACCTGTAATAACCAATCTCCAACACGAATAAATAAGGCATATATTAAATCTTGTTCGGAGGACATATTTTATGTTTCATTATTTCCATCCCTGTTGTTTTGAGTATTGTTACGTAAAAATTAATCAATAAATCGGTATACCTAAAAGGAAATATTATTATTATGGACCGAGTATTTTACGGTTTGTCGCTTAAAGTACTATTAGCAGCACTTATTAAACAGTACTTCTTTGGGAAATACATACAACGACTAGTTGTCATTTCGAATAATTGTATTAAAGATATTTTTATAACAAAGATAAAGATAGGATAATGAAGAATCCTATATAGATATTAATGAACTACAATATTCTTATCCAGGTTTTATATTTCTTAATAAGCTCTAGGTTCCATATTTCTGGGTTTCTCAGAACTCAATTGAGATGAAACGAACAAAATCTTTTTGAGATCTACTCAAAGGGGCAGCGGTGATCGAAAACTTGGACTTTAATTACCAGTAAGATGTTAACAAAAGAGCCCAGCGGGCGTCCCTGCGGCTTTTGTCGTCAGTTTTATCTTAATCGCTTTAAGAAACTCGATATCGTTTGGCAACAAGATGCTTTTTATTTGCCTACTGCTGTTCAGGCCCCGATTTACGTTTTTTTTTATTGAACAATAGGTTCGCGTTTGACCGCAAACTCATCTAGTAGAAAGCGAGAAGCAGTCTAAGATGTAGCATGCTAGCCGAGAAAATGGCTGTCTACACTTGTCTTGAATGGTTCCAGGTAATATGTATGAGGTGAAATAGAAGCTGACAGGGTGTCCCGCTCTTTCGAAATACGTACATTTTACCGAAACGCTTTAAGCATAAAGTTACTTGGACGTATTTAAAAGTATTCAGTGGCTCATTGTAACTTAAAATACCTTTCATTTCTCTCCTTCATTAATTAATAAAAGCATGAACGTTGCTAAGTTAAACGCCCAAAGAAGACTTGTACAGTATTTTTTTCAATTTGTGATTTCTCAACGAAAGTTTATTAAATCAACGCTCGTTACAATAAAACAATAATAGAGTTTTTGAAAGGCGAAGAATAATAGAACTTCTTATAATTAGGCGAGCAACATTTGTACAAGACTTGCTTTTGTATTTGTTATTCTGACTAATTATTTCATATCATAGTGATATTAACACGAACGACGATAAACACATCCGTAACAAATTGTTTAAACCAAAAGTTTGCTGGAACTTGCAGGTTTAGATGGCGTTAACTTTTATGCATCTAATTAGTACCGGCGACTTTTATTCAAAATACTGTCGCATATAGAGAATGCATTGCACTAATAGTAAAATAGAAAATAGATAAGGAAATTAAATAATAACGTTTAGGCTGTAGAGCATTACAAAAAACATAGATACATACATACATACATATGTACATACATACATACATACATACATACATACATACATACATACATACATACATACATACATACATACATACATAGCTAATAAAAAGTGTGTGATAGGCCACAATACGTAGTTGAGTGAAACATTTTTGGACATTAAATTCATATTCGTACTTTCATTCAAATAATTTTATACAGATTTCAAAAACAAAATGTTTAAAAGTACCTTAAGTTTACAGTTGACGAATCTGTTATAGACTGGATGTGTGAAAAGGTATGAGAAGCGCTCTGAGAATTATTATTTTTGTTACGATAGTTATACAATCCGCCTCTTAGACAATCGAACATTAATTAATTTAACGATATAAAGCTTTCACTGTTTATGACTAACGGACCGGTCTAGCGTCTAGGAGCCGTGTCTATTGTAATTTATCACAAGTAAATCTTCGGTTCGTCGGAGGTGCGCGAAAGTAGCACTAAGCTAATAATTGAATGCGTTACAACTGTTTCTCAAACTTTTTTTTTTATTATTCTTAATTTAAAATATCTTTCAAACACGATCGTGACTCCGAAATTTGGAGATTGGATTTGGAAAAAGTGGACTCCAAAATTGATAAGTTTAAGCATACTTATGAGAAATACGTCTCATTTAGATTGGTTCCCTATTTATAGATCAAAACTGTAAGTGACGTGGCTTGAGAAACATGTACAGTTGAGAAAAGTTATAAAATCTTTTAGACAGGTCTTTTATAGTCGAAGGTTTTGATCTCTGAAAGTACATTGATTTTTACGGGCTTTTAAAACTCTCCGACCGTTAAAAGCTTAATGGCGATGAAAGCTTATGGTAATTTCTCGTCTTTTTATAAAATAAAATACTGGCGTGTTGTACTTATATTTAATTTCAGTTTCTTTTTGTGCTCCTCTTAAATAAAAAAAAAACTGTATATGCACGTCTAAAAATGATTTATCTATTTCTTCCTTCCCAAGTCGGCAAGTTTATTGCTCGTTCTCACAGTTTGAGTGCCACTGGCGCAGTGTCATACGTATCGCAAACAATGGCTGTGTCGTAACATCGTCTCTGCAATGTCGATCTCGCTTACAATTTGTCTCCTGCTGTATAGGTAGATAGATTACCGTTGTGAAATTGCAGGTATCGCTCACGTGGTGCATTGATGCTGGGAATATTGATGATCTTATTCGTTTATAAATTTCTAACCGCTAACCCTATTTTAAAAGAGATTCTAAAATCACTTGTATGCGAAGTCAAATTCTCTAGTAACGGCGCGGAGTCTGGATCTGTGCCCTGTGGAAGGCAATGGACTCGGCACCTATTCCATTGTGCTATATTATGTATATTTTCTCTAAAGAAATGTAATACATAGAAATTTTTAAAGGGTTAATTTATTTTAGCATCATAATAAAAAAGTCGTAATAAAAGGATTGATGATTGTTTGTGACCATAAATATAGTCCAAATGATTACGAGATAATGATTATTAAATTAAGAGAAAAGTTACGAGTAGATGAGAGAGCTGCACAAAAGAAAGAGACATGTTTTACGTACATCCCGTAACAAACAATAACAAACTAAATACAATATGGAATAACAAAATTACAGTGCAAATTCAATTTAGGCTCGTAACACACGCACGCGCGATAATTGATGAGCACACAGTTCCTTGAAAACCGAACCTCATTATACCAAGCCACTCAGACAATTAGAAGGGAGGTGACACCAAACAACACAAGGACACTATTAATGTCAAGCATAATTCGTCTCCTACACAACAAACGCCTATTGCGAAAACAGAAGTAGTATAATTGGACACGTGTTCGAAATTTGTTATGTTTCGGCGTGCCCACGCGGCATGTTAAACCGTTGAGATTCTAACTGCCGCAAAGAGAAATTTTTCTAACTTGAATTGTAAACATCTCAATCTCATAATCACAAGGCCTTCGTTGTTGTTTGTGTCTATAACATGTGAAACCATCGCATTCCGAAGACATTTTGTGCGTTTACATTTAAGACAGATCCGATGTGTTCAGTTGAAATTTTCGCATGTACCCAAAACTCTGTCTATGAGAGTTTTATCATAATTTTCACTAGTGAGCTCAAATTATTTAATGAAAAGTTCTGAAACGAGTATTTCTTTGGTTTCCTTCAAATGTTTAGTCTCAATGAGTGCATTGCTTTCTGTTGTTGTTTTCAAATGTACTGAGGGTTTATTTTCTATCTACATACTCATACACATTACTATACTAATGCAGTTGTCACTTGATAATATTTCAAACTGAAACTCATTCTTACTGTTCCATTAATGAGACGTCATCAAGAATACGAAAGTTGTTGACGATTCAAGTCTTATTTACACTGATCGTTTCTAACATATCCTCTTACTCTCTTATCTTGTATTGCCATAAATGGAACCTCTCGATTAGGATAGCTGATAGCACCAGAAAACCTGAAGTCGTCGTTTTAATTGCGACGTCTTTCGCAATTAAAACAAATGTGATGAAACGTCTAATCCCGCGACACTGATCTAGCGGCATCTTGGTATTTGAAATATGGATGGGTGTGGTCTCTGCGTGTGTGGTGAAGAGTATGTGCCTTGATTTACGGATCTTCGTACTTGACAGACTTCATAAATAATTTTCTCTAAGGCGTGTGAAGTCTGCCAACCCGCACTTGGCCAGCGTGACAGACTATGGCCTTACCCTGTTAATATGAGAGGAGACTCCTGTTCCAACAGTGGAATGATAAAAGGATCGGAAAATAAAAATTAATAACAATTTTTTTTCTTTGTTGCAGGTAAGGAATGGTTCAGATGAATCGGATTGGCAAGTATTTATAGATCGATTGTGGTTATCGTCTCCGACCACAAGGTAAAACGGACATTGAAGGCAGGGACGTCGCAATGCGGTGTTGGGGAATTCCTTTCTTCATTTTCTCAACACAAGCAAATCTATTATCCCGTCGTTTTTACAGACACGTACTTGTTGGGATTTTATGACTGCGTGCTGCTACCACATATCGTTATTCATCGGTTGTAAATATGTCATAGTTTAAAATTTAAAAGGAGTTTATAAAGGTAGTTGAACGCTAAGAGTTCTTTTTAACCTCGCTGCAAGCGGCGGGAGCTCATGAGGAAGGACCTCGTACAGGTCCGAAACTAATCGGGCAATCCCGAAAAATGTACGGTTAAGCCGGCACATATTTAATCAACAGTTCTTTTGTTCAACTAATCAACAGAAATTAAAAACACATATGACAGACTATATCTAAGTATGTTTTTCGTGAAATAATGTTCGTGAATGATTACCAAGACTTCCAAAATCTTCACAAGCTATATATGTACATATCTAATCAGGTACGTGTAAAAAGCGTTGTATGCGCCAGTTAAATTTGTATTTATTTAAATTAATTTTTGTATTCTTCGATTCGATTGAGAAAAAAACGGGTAGTCACTTCACGTGTGTAATTGATAAATGTATCTTGTATCTATCTATATACATAAAAATCAATGCCACTTTTCTTTGTAATCTTATAACTCAAGAACGGGCTCACCTATCCAAACCAAATGTTTAGGCTTTGTTCGGACTATTTAGTAGATGGTTTATG
>DWJK01006183.1:0-10650 GCA_018248815.1 Croniades pieria auraria | reverse complement strand
ATGACTGGCAAGCACAAGTGTTAAGCTGATCATACTATTACTAGTAGTCGCTCCAATTCTTCCACATGCCACTTGCTGTTGTCTCTTCCTTTCATGGTGTATACCGTATCTAAAAAGTCCCCAGACAGATCGCAATAGTAATATGGAGAAAAAATAAAAAGAAGATGTATAATAATGTAAGGGTCGGGTTGTACACTTTTTGTATTAAAGACTTTTATAAACTATTAAAAGATTATAAAGATTCGCACTACAATTTTAATAACAGACTCACTGATATTATAATAAGAGGGTCATGTTAAAATCATTCAGAAATAGTAAGTTTATTATGTCACAGATAATAAAAATATTTTTAAGTGATCAATAGAGTAGGCTCGATAAAACTAAGTTGAGGTATGTCGCATAATTTAAAAATAATCCGCACGGAACATGTGGTAACATATACACGAACTGAAAAGAAGTTTGGCGAACACGTACTAAAATTTGACGTACTCGTATTTTAATATATGCCATAGATGGAATAGGTTAGGCTGTCTTACGATTAAAGGTTATCATAACTTTGTCTATATTACATTCGAAATATTAATATCAACTACAATGTTAAAACTGGACATAGGTACCGCCACGACGCAACCGACAACCAATATTTACATAGTGTGTATTGTCACTAGTAATATTACATGTGCACAAAAAAAATTAATTCAAATTGTTACTTAATTCTATACCATCACCAATTTGATGTTACCGTAAAATGGAATGCCCCATCGCTTTTACCATAAACGTTGACAGAAACGCGTGCTCTTTACAAGGTGGTATGCGTAATAACGTATGTATGTACATGTCATAAAACTGTCGCTAGTAATCAATTCCTATGTTATTTAATTTTACAAAGCAATTAATGTTGGTCTTATTTACAATCGATTCAATCAATCACAAGTGTAAATAAAGACATCGGTTATCTTTCTGTCGGACAGGTAAATCTTATCAATTTTTTAATGTTTAAAGTTGTTTCAAATAATTCTGTGCGTACCTACAAGTATAGTACAATAACAATTATTGTGAATAGGACTCATTTACAATTTCAACATTAAATTAATGTAAGAAGGTTCATGTAGGAGCTTTTAATTAATGTTTTATACAAGTTTTGATTCTTTCGGTAACATTTTGTAGCGTACAAAAATTTCTTATGAAATGACCAGTTTTATACCCTGTGCAATGGGATGCTAACCACACACGCCGAAGGTAGTACAATTAAACCACTTAAGTACTTGTAAAAGTGATTAATAACGTTATATTTCATAATCAAACGATATCTTACATTTCTTTTTGATAAGATGCCATATTTCTAGTAGTAGATCGCTCAGAAATATTTTCATAAAGCACTAAACCCAGTCAATGTTTTAGTTGGGAGACTTTAGGTATTGTTATCGTTGGAGGTAGCGGTAATAAATTGTTGCCGTACCGAGCGTAAAAATTTTCATTGTTGCAAAACACATCATGAGTATTCATGCTCTTAATTACAGATATTTTATGAATAGCCTTATCCTGAAAGAGATTTACTGACAGATTGTACACAACAAGAAGAACAAATTCTAAAATCGGGTATTTCACAACAATCCAAAAGTGCTTACCAAGGCCTCAGTCTTCTTACGTAAATTGGATCTAGATAATGTTAAGGCCAATTCTGATTGTAGCCTGCTCGAGATGGGTTCGTCGTCCGCGAGTCGGTGGCCGTCGGTTTTGTCGCCGTTAAGGAATTCCAACTTGGACGGTTCTCGTCTGTTTCCCACATTGTTAACATACTCCCCGATAGTTACAGACACAGGTCGCACATTTTTCTTCATAGTGGCTGTACCATTAGGCGCCTTCACGAAGTAATTGGGCGGCGGTTTAGGTTGCAAGTTCAATGGATTTTTTAGTTTATAAGACTCAAGTGATTCGACCTCAGCGTTGTCAGTATCGATAGTTTTTAGCTTCCTTTCTATTACTGGATTGGTTTTATTATTGTAATCGGGAGTCGGAGTTCTGATCAATGTACCAACTTTTCTAAGGTTATTTTTGTTAAAATTCATTTTCTCTAAATTTAAATTTAATACGTCCATCTTGTGGTCGCCATTTTTAAATGGCATCTGAAATATAAGTGAGTCAATAATAAAAAAATGCATCTACAGCGTAACAAACAGTGAATATAATTTAAACAAATATAATTTTAATGCATAAGCAGAACTTCGTACCTAATAATATGCTTACATGCAATAAAAAGGCTAGTCTATGTATTTCTAGACAAACAGGTAAGCGAAACATTTCGCGGAATAGTTTTTATCCTTATATATAATTATATGAATGTACTGATACACACCGGCGGCGGAGGAGGTGGATTGTTCGTAGCTTCATTATTCTCTGGTACGTCATTGCTTACAATTTCTGGCGAAATGTTTTCAATTTTCCTTAGAGGAAGCGTCTGTTGACGGTCCTGGGCAAACAAACATTCATTCTTTAAGGCATGTTGGGTGAACACTTCGACGTTGTTCGTATTTGTTTTAAAAGTGTGCTCGTACGCACATTGTAAACGTCTACATATCTGAAATCTTCAGTTTTCGAATAACTGACTTAACACATTGACTTGAATCAGGTCCATGAGTAATTACCAACATACATACGTCAGCGGCTGACACGAACTTTTAATATAGGTACCTACTGTACATTTTATCTTCTTTTTCCTCAGCGTTAGAATTTTCGCAGTAAGGGACAAACATTAAATAACTGAAAGAGTGCTGTCAAGCCTTAAGTAATATGAGGATAATTAAATAACTTGCGGTATGTGACTGACATTGAACTTTGTCACGATTAAACTTTACAACCAGTGTATTACACGGAGGTCCATTCTCGATACGACCCAAGCACGATTACTTGAGATCGGCTCGCTAAATGTATATGTAGTAAATGAATAAATGTCTTCTTATCCACTTTAAATGGAGTTATACTGTTGCTAACGATTTCCTAAAGTCAATTAAATGATTTTAATAATAGTTTTTTTTCGCACTGTACAAATATGCCACTACAGAGTAATTACACCGAAATTAACATATTTGAGGAATATCAAATTACATCCATGTAATAAAAACTCGTTTTGCTATTTCATACAATATTTTATATTATCATAACGTTGTTAGTATGATTATGAATGCAACCTAAAGTGACGTACATACCTAAACGTGAATCCCAAAACGTGTTACGTCAATCTTAAATTATGTTGTACAGACAACAAAAAAGATTTAAAATATAATTGACATTAATATAATGAAATTATAATATTGTATGGTATATGTGCCTAGATACTTTTAAACATATAGTAATCAAATTTAAGCAATCAAAGTCGATAACAGAATCGACTAGTGAGTTCCTATAGATACCTATTATTAATCATAATGATTAGTCAAAAAATTTATAATTGCATGGAATATAGTGCATCATCTGTCTCGTTTGTTACATTTATAATAAATATTTCCATCTTTAGAATCGAATTTTTTCTCGATATCTGTCAACCCGGTCAGGTCGGCTTTTATCCGTTTCATTCTGGGAAGATACCAAAAGTCCAACAATAAAACTACAAAAGAACCGATGACGATAACGTTGGTATAGCTTTAGAACATTGGATCAACAGTTATGAGTAGGTATAGACTCGAAACCCAAGTAAAATAATGCAATTTATCGCTTAAACAATATTAGCGGAAGGGATTGATAAGAAAATGAAAAATAACTAACAAGTTTCATATAAAGTATGTAAATAAAGAAAAACTTACTTCATAACACTGAATAGAGAATAACGGTTTAGTCTTATGGCTTTTCTTCATCTTAGGGCTTGTGTTATTGAAGCAAAATCTGAACAGTCACATGCCGTGCGTGTACCTATATCACGGTACTATTACTTAAATTCACGAACTAAGACCACAACCGAGAGCTCACGAGGTGCATAGAAAATTAAGAATCTTGTAAATAAAAGCAAGCGCGCGTGAAGGTCGGAGTTAATTTTTCCGGTGCGCGAATGATCGTCGCGATTCGGTGACGTGATCGTGGGCAGCGCGGTCTGTGGCCAGCGGCGGCGGTGCGCGTCGGCCGCGAGCGCAGGTGAGCGAATGAGACGATAATATTATACCGATATTGCCAATGAGCACACTCACAAGACCGGCTGAGCCGCGTCCCGTGGCGTTATCAGTGCGCGGCACAAACATTCGTAATCAGTGTGCATTCATCCGCGGATTTTGCTGTTATGGATTCACAGTCCACTCTCTATATCCGTTAAGCTTTGTACACAGGCCCAGCTAAACCATAACCCTATTCTGACTCTCACTCAGACCAACCAACAATGGATAATCTATACATTCGTACCTACTATATCACGGTAATTACTTATATGAAACAATGTAGATGCCTATTACCATAGCTAACAGTTTTAAATGCTGCCTAACACTTCAGTGAGTACTAGGAAAATATGAAAACGGCTAATGAATTCATCATCATTATCAGCCTGTCTCAGTCCACTGCTGGGCATACGCTTTTCCTGAGGGATTTTTGCCCATAATACTCAGTTTGTGCATGCGTAGATTCTACGTAGGTAAGCAGGAAAATAGACATAAGTCTAAGGAAATAAGAAACCAGTAAAACTCTAGAATAATTTTCTGTTTCGTACACCTGTTGATTGCGTACTTTCTCTACAAGTTTAAGTATATCTTAGTTGTGTTATGTAAGGTTACGGAAACAACGACAATTTTGTTGTGATTACAATAACACCATCCGCACTGTGGTGTCGTAAATGCGAACTCTATCTGTCTGTCTGTTATGTTGTCAAAGATCGAGCGATATTAAAGGAAGTTTAATATCGCTTGAATAGATAGAAGGATGTGCGTTACATAATTTTATAATTAATAAGTAAAATTGAGTGAAAAAATGTACATGATTTAAAATGTACCGGCTTAACTCACGTGCTCAGTCTCCGTCGCGACCTCGCTGCAACCGGCGGGAGCTCATGAGGAAGGACCTCGTATCTACAGGTCCGAAACTAGTCGGGCCATCCCGAAAAACGTACGTGAGTTAAGCCGGTACATATTTAATCAGTGTATAAATCCTCACGAAACATTTGACAGTAAAATGAAAAAATGTAGTTATAACTGAAGAAATCACTTCGATCGATTGGTAAGAGCCAGCATCATACATGTAAGCAGTCTTTATAAATAAACGTAGTAGCAAGACCATTTTTCTCATAAATGGATTTTTAAATGTATTACGTAAATAATAATATTTGCAGCTTGATTATATTTCTGCAACAATTCTACACTTAAGAAACCGTCACGGTAGAACAGCTCACTTCTGTCTAGATTTGGCATACTATCCACAACTGACTGAACGTACAGACCTTGTATCGTAACTGATTGTGCTGTATAACCAGGACTTAAAAATATATGCCAAAAATTTATGTATTGTATCGATGTATATATCGATGTATATATCGATGTATATATCGATGTATATATCGATGTATATATCGATGTATATATCGATGTATATATTGAAATGTTCTGTTTCAAACAAGCAATCCCAAAGCTTAAAAGAAAGAAGAAACTATAATTCCCAAATAATAATATATTTATTTTATAGTAATAATTTAAAAGGTAATCTAATATACACGTGTGCAACGCTAATGCAGTGAATATTTTTCACATAAAGCATTTATTTACGCTCCAATACCCATTATGTAAGCTTCAACTGGTGCGGTGCAATTATTAATTTCGTCAATTGTTGGACACGCTTAAATAATTGTTATACAACTACATTGCTTTTACACAAAGGCGGCAATAGTACTAATGAAACCTAGTTCTCATACATTGACATACCCTTTATGTGCAATCAAATATCATGACGGTTAACAATGTGAATTGTAGGTTTCGTAAAGATTTATTTTTTTCTCATTATCATTAAATGAAGCCTTCATTAATTATACGTAACGTTAATAATATGTAAGTGTAACAATATCGAAACAATGGAACTTAAATTCCTTGTCCGTCACGGCTATGTTATTTTATCGCATAATTCTTATAAATGTTAATATGGAGTACCTGTTTACGTAATAATATTATTCACTGTCTTTCATTTTATTATTTATAGCTCAGCAGTTATATCCCGCACTGCTTTCTAAAGTCTACTTACATAATAAAGTAACGTATGAAATATCAGTAGCTTCATCTTATTAAAATCTTCAACAAATATTAATATTAAAATTGAAGTAAGCAAATAGCTTAAGAATAAATAAGATTATCCAAACCGGATTTGAAGGTAAATATCTAATATGTAACAAAACGTAACATCACGCCTGTATTCCCCGAAGGGGTAGGCAGAGGTGTGTAGTACAGTCCCACGATTCACCAGTTACGTTTAAGTAGCATGGAATAGGTGGTGGCCTATTGCCATATACCAGGCACAGACCAGACTCCGAGTCACTACTATAAATTCTAAATTAGAAAAGTCCCATAGTACCGACCCGAGATTTGAACCCAGGACCTCCCGTTCGGCAGTCGCGCTTGCAATCGCTCGAGGCAGTCAATCGGTATCTAATATGGTAATTGCATTATGGTTCAGTTCATACAATATTTTCCTAGACATTTCCTGTCCAACTGATAACACATGACTATCACAACGTACTTAAGCAACGTTTGAAAAAATCACGTGTAGTTAATTCGAACAATACTTTTGTTTCATGTAACCATATATGATATATAATAGGCATTATTCCAGTGCTGGCATAACCTTGAGTAACGAACACTCACGGGATTATTATATCATGCATCACTTCTACAGTGACTATGAGATACGCATGTGTGTGTGTGTGTGTGTGTATATAAAAATATAAATTTCTTTACTTTTGTGTCAGAGGAGAAAAAATTGATTTGACGGAAAAAAATTGAATGTTAAAAATAACCATTTTACATTTCTCTTAGGTGCTTTACATAACAGCGGTTATTTAAAAAAGCGGCAAAATCAAAGTAACTCACCAAACTGTCAGCGTCGTGGTCGTCGTCGTTTTGGTCGGTGCCATTTGTGGGTTCCTGATTAGCGAACATCTTCCTGTGAACCTTCTTGAACTCATCCATCAGAGCGTCGTGATGCTTTTTCTTGTCGTTATCTATCGCTTTTGGCATATTAAGTTTCTTTACGGGATTTTTTGGAGCATTGTTATCGATGGCAACAGGTTTCTTGTTCTTAGAAATGAAATCATTATTATAAAGCAATTATATTATAACGCGATCACGAAACTGCTAAAGTATTTCAGTGAACGTGTTAAATATTAAATTTCATATCATTTAAACTTTTCACTATCTTTATTTATCTGAATTACTTTATTAACTATTACATCACCAACATTGTCAATATAAAGTTATTTCTATTGTATGTTGTTGTTCATAACATGTGAACCTGTTTAAGTGTTCATAACTTTTCACATTTCGACCTTCATATTGAAATATACCTGATATTTATCAGATGAAAATAGATAGCACATGATCGATACTACCGCTATCTGAAGCTAAGTGTACTTCACTTTTTACATTACTAGTACGCTATCCGACTACGTATTATGGATTATAATATCGAAGTGCTAACGTCACAGCCAACTTTAATCGATAAATTGTGGAGGAGAAAGTGATACTTATAAACCATATCGCACACAATGACAAATGACTGACACTCACGGTCAAATGACTGACATCTCGAATCGATGGTCGAATTCTTTACGGATGCGAATCGCAGCGAAATGACGCAATATACACATATATATGTATACATAAATAAAAATTAGTATTACTAATAGGTTATTTATCATTATCACTCATTACGAATTATACTACAATTATCAGTCTTATGCATAATGGTTTTTGCCTAGTTTAAGCTAAACGAATATAATTATGGCAGCTTAATAGCAAATCTATTTGATTGGTTGCTAATATAATATTTCGAAACCTCTCCCTAACCCGCTTCACTTAGCAGCCTAGCTCGACAAGCCTGTATTTGTCACCGCTTCATCGACCACGGGCCTAGCGCTACAACTATTTGATTATAGAGCTGAAACTATGTACATTCTATTTATAATCCTGCAATAGAGATACCATTGTCATTGTCTTTAGTAACAGACTGGCGGTATTCGCTCTCGACAGTTTCGTTCTACTGTAACTATAACCAAGAAATATGTTTCAATATTTCTCATCAAAAATTCTCTTTACTGCTAACACTTTATTGTTATTCCCTAGTCCATTCCACAAAAGGAAATTGGAACGTTAAGAACGTTCTAGAATTAGATGCAGACCTGTTAAAATATCATTATAATTAGTTAGCTTTAAAAACTTGTACGAAATATATCAAATACATATTTTTGTGGGATATGGGAAAGCAATTGACTAAAATTTATTAGTTTTTAATGTATTAGTTCTTTCATAAGTTGAATGTATTATCAACATTTTGTTATTTGTAAGAAAATAACATTACAGCAGTGGTATTTAAAATGTTTGTCTGTCCATAATTTACAGCAAACTAATACGATAGTTTTAATAACCATAGCCAACTATCGACTTTTAAAGAAATGTCTATGGTCACTTACCAACTTCCTTTTTTGTATTTCTTCAGCAATGGCACTGGATAGGGTCGCTGAGCTTGATATACTAGCAGTGTCAACGTTACAATCATCTCTCGCTGGAGATGAAAAATTGCAATGCGATTTTATACACGGCGCATTCATGTGATGAACTTCAACAACTATTGTATTTTTCTTGTTATCTCTATTTGTTGGGTTCGTTGATGCCGTGTTCTTATTAGCTGCTACGTTGTTCTCATAACTGCATTGTATAGTTGCACCTTTATCGGTTAAATTAATAATAGTTCTATTTAACGGACTGGTGACTTTCGGAGGTTCATAACCATTTAAACTTTTAACTCTCAAATTACTTTTATTGACATATGAATGAGGGTTATTTGGTATACTCGGACTGTCGTAGTCAGGTTCTATGTCGGACGGTGCATCGAAGTTATGGATATCGCCATTTTTCCAATCGAATTCCAAACTGTCCCATGTCCGTCTTTTCATTCGATTCATGATCACTCTAAAATAAAAGAATAATATAGAAAAAAATATGTGACATGAAATTACGAATTTAAAAATAAATAAAAACTGAATTGTATTCTTTCATTGCTGAAATTGTAGAGAAAAATTTCCCACTTTTCGGAGACGCTTTCAAGAAACCTGTTATTTGATACACGACTTGTCCATTTTAACACTGTCAGTTAAATTTGCTTTAAGACAACACAAACCTTTAGCTTTACAAACCTGTCTGCTCTATCAGCGGCTTCTTCAGCGACGCTTGTAAGTCTACGTCGCAAGGCCGCGGGTGGTGCGAGAGGTATAAGAGGAGCAGAAGGCGCTGGGCTCCGCTCTCCTGCAGCTGACGATGCTGAACTGTTGTAACCCGAGCTCTCAGGGGAGACCAGCTCAGTACCAGCACCCTCACGGACCATTAGCTCTAATCGACCACTAGCTTTCATCGCCGTTATAGCCTAGACAAAAAAAATATTAATTATGAAACAATCACTCTGTCAAATTAATACCAGTTTAGAAATATTTTGTTAGACTGCGTTTGTGAGTTAATTTAATTTTACACTTTGATTTTGGCGCAAATCTTTTAAAATTAATAATTACAAAAACTTACGGAGAGGTCTCGTTACCGATTTGAGAAAGAATTGCTAGTGAGGTGTGTCTTAGCGCTGTCCGACACGGTTATAACTGACTATTAATGATCAAGTGATTAAGGTCCATAGGCGACAGTGACAAGCCAGTAAACTTTAATGCAAGAAAACGTTTACTAAGTAAATGACCAGTCATTTGTACCTAACTCTACGTAGCTTTACGGGTGCATCCTAATTTACAGAATTAAACAATCAAGCGTAACTCGCTATGTAGCAACATTACGCATTTATCAGATGCTATCTTCATGCTTGCCAGCTACAAATAATTTCTGAAAATCTCTAATTGATAGTGATTTTACTGAACACCGTTGACTTCAAAGTGTCATTACGATATCTGTGGGTAAGTAACAAAGTTGACCCAAGACCCAGTTTTAACTGCAAAATTTTGTACAAGTGAGTACCCAAAAATATCAACTCGACTGGCAAATCGTAGACAATGAAAATCTACGGTTGCTATTTAATATCAGAACGCTTTAACAACTCCAGTCTACCTCGTGAAACGAAACGTTAGCAAAGTCCTGGCCATTGCATGACAGAATTTGGTCTCCCGGCCTCAGCCCTGCGTCCTGCGCAATGCCTCCGTCACGCACGAACTGGACGAAGATGCCTGGTTTCCAGTCCGGACCTTTGCATATTCTGAAACAATGGAAGCAGTACAGGTTTCTTAAATTTCTTGATTATAGATCTTGTACCAATACCGGAATAAATAAATGGAAATATAGCATAACATAGTTCTAAGTAAGTTCTCGAGATTAGTAAGTACCATATCTGTAGATGTTTTGGGTAATCAAAAAAATTTAACATCACGCCTGTAATCCCCGAAGGGGTAGGCAGAGGAGTGTAGTACACTCCCACGTTTCACCAGTTACG
>DWJK01006182.1:0-10650 GCA_018248815.1 Croniades pieria auraria | reverse complement strand
AATTTGGGCTATGTTGATCATACATAGTTATAGCCTTTCTTTTATTTTTATGTACATACATAATATTTTCATAAATAAGAAATATATATATAAGAAATACATACCTGAACAACGTGGTTTCGACCTCTAAATCATCATTGGGTCAGTTCCCGCGATACGTCTGTAACAGGAGAAAGACAATCAACGTCATCATGGCCACAGGCTATCACACCACAGACCTGTAAGAATTGTTCTTGCGGTTCCTTACTACTTTGGTCACTGTTCACTAAAGACATAATTTTTTTAAATTTGACATTAATAAAAGAAAATGATAATAATTTAATATAATTAAGACATTACACGAATATTTGTCCTGGGAATGGAACTCACGACCCCCGGCTCAGTAATGTTACTGGCCACTGGAAACCGACAGATAATAAACTACAACTGATCTTGTTTGTGTTCCTTTGGTTTTATTGTGTGTACATAAATAAATAAATAAAATAAATTGCACAGTGAAAGAGTATACTTTTAAGGGTAGAAGGGATGTTCTGTGCACTCTTTATATTTAGGAATAGGAAGACTGAGAGTCCTTTTAAATAGATCGGCTCGGAGCAAAGCTGAGCACTTTCGATCGCTTTTAAAATAGGACTTTAGGACTTTATCAAAATACCTGTTTCTAAAAGGATCCTAAAAATTTACATTACATGCAAAAGTTATTGCAATATGAATAATTTTCTTAATCATTCGTCTACCTAATAATACACGTCAATTAAATTTCACTGATAAAAAAGCTGTAATAGCCTAGTGGTTAAGAATTCAGCCTCTCACTCAGGTGGTGCTGGGTTCAAATCCATGGCGCGCACCTCTTTACAAAAGTGCGTTTTAAGTTTAAATATCACTTGCTAACAGTGAAGGAAAACATTGTGAGGAAACCTGCACACCTAAGAATTTAAAAAAAAATCTGAGGTGTGTGAAGCCTGCTAACCCGCACTTGGCCAGCGTGGCAGACTATGGCCTTAACCCTGTCAATATGAGAGGAGACCCATATTCCAACAATGGAATGACAAATGGGTCGATTATTCATGTTATTTATTAAATGTTCGTAGATAATGGTTTTGTATACCTTTACATGAATAAGTTTCGATTCGTGGTTTAGTTCAGGAAACGGATATTAAATATTTATTCGGTATTAATTTCGGAAATTCATTCTCTGCGTTTTCCGGTTTGCATATGGTAATACTGCAAAGGTAGTCGTGTCACTTTCGGTGCTGTCTTTTTTCGTGTTTTGCTTTTATTGTGTTCGTTATTTTGAATAGACTGTAGCAAATATTTTATAATTACCAACTTAATATATATGGTTTTAATATTGTATAGGAACTAAATCCTGAGATTAGACAATAACACGTGTGCATAAATGGTAATTGTGGATGTTTCATCTAATAATGGAAGATATGGATTATTGCGAAATAACATCACATTTGGATGCCAGGGAGATATTAAGATATTTGAACAGTATTGGTATAAACAATATTAGTGGCGAAGTTTTGAAGTACTTTATAACAGGTAGGAGTATATATGACCTTTCAATTCAATTCACCTGAAGTTGAAAAAGTATCAAAATATTTCGTAGAAACAAAACATACTTTTGAAATTTATTGTGTTACTATTTCGCAGATCTTAAAAAGCTAATCAAATATGATCTACAACTAAGGCAAAATCAAAAAGGAAAGTATGAACATCCAGGACCAGAGAGGCTGCACAGTGCCAGCACATTTTCGTCCAGAAGTAGGTCTAAGGTTGAAGAACAAAACATTGCTTGCTCTAGAGAATGTTCTAGAAATAGAAACATTCGCAGTTCGTTTTCCGCACCCAATTTCATACAAAAGAGAACCATCACAGAGGAAACAGACAGAAACTTACCTAAACGTGCTTGTTCTTGCGTGAGGGTGGACAAGAAACAAGAGATAGCAAGAAAAGAGTCTACGGTCACCACTGGTGTTAGTAATAGTAAGTTTTGTAAAATTTAACTGCAAATCTATATCGTTTTGGAAACCCGTAGTATAGGTAACTTTCAATATTCAGGTTCCTACAATATTTAGGATCTCAGTTACAATGTTCGGTTATGTACTCTATAGACTGCTTAAAGGCAGATTGGTGGATATTTAGGTCATTGGCAAATATAAATGTCAAATACAATGTCGCAAACATTTTAATTTCATCTAGAAATTGTTAACTGCCTTGGTTGAGTGCTGATTGAGGAGGTCTTGGGTTCAAATCCACGGTTGGGCACTATTGGATTTTTTTATTTAGAAGTGACTTGCAGTCTGGAACTGTGCCTGGTCTATGGCAATAGGCTAACCACCTATTCCGCATTTGGGGTTCTCACTGTGATCAGAAAGAACTCTTAAAAAAAGACCTCAGATAGACCTAAAATTAGGCATGCCTTTTAGAAAAAGCAAATATCATATAATTTAATCATGTTTTTAGATAAGAATGATTTAATAGTAACATGATAAATGTGTTGATATTTCTCTTTCAGTAATTAAAGTTCCTAAAAAGCCCATCAAAAGAAAATGTGATCCAGTATCTTTATACCATTACTACACATCCCTATGGACAAAGTATAAAGCCAATGTGCCTGGAGAAAATGACTGGGCCGAGTTGAGGTGGAACATTAGACAGAAAATGGTTGGAGGGATTGATGCACCTACGGCAAAGGTAAATCTATTCATTTACCCTTTATTGTTTATTTACAATGCCTAGCGGTGTTCTCCACCAGTCAATCCTTGGTGATGAAAAAAAAATGTAGTAAATGTTATAAGTGAGAACATAAAAAATAATGATTTTGATGAGTTTGTGGTTTAACATAGCATCATGATATGATAATTTAATTTATTGTATCAAAACCAAACTGTGAATATATTAAAAAGTAATAAAACACCCATTTACTATGCATCAACATTCAATGGAAGCAAATTTCATCCAAGAATATGCCTGACTTGGATTACACTAGAATAAATTACACTTCTGCTTATGGAGTATGAAAGTTAAACTTCTCACATTTAAAACTTTATAAATTATGCTTTATTGTTAAATTCTTATATTTCTACATTTTAGGTTCCAGACGTAAAGGATAAGAAGGCTGTAAAAATGAAAAAGTGACTGCTCTACATAATTTCAGTGTAAAACTTAATCATTATGTAGGCACAAAATAAAACAGTTGCTTATATCTTAGTAGTTTTATTTATCTTTCAACTATACATAATCAGAGAAATATATATTTTAAATATTCTATACTTGATTGACTTTGAACTCTGCCTGTTGTTCTTTAGTACTTGAATGCATATGATGTAATATTCGTTCCTCGATTTTCTCAGCTGCTGATTGTGTTAGGACTAGTGTGTCATGCTTCAACATGGAGTAAACATTAAGCCCATATACTGGCATGATATTGACATGTGGTAGGGTGTCAGTTGCAACTATAATGTTCCTCGGTGCAAAGTCATTACTGAAACAATAAATAATTATTGCACACCATACTCTACAAACCCGTTTCATTAAGAGTTTATATGAATTCATTGAAATATATTGCTTGTAAAGATATTGCTTTAATATATCTCTAAACATGATATTGTTTTACACCTTCACTGTTTTTTTGTTTGTTTAAAAACTTAAAGAGCTATTATTGCCCAGGGTAGTTTTGACATATACAATACCATTTAACACTGCCTTCGACATGTCTCGTAAACACTTATTCGTTTGGCGCCGGCAGCGCTAATTTAAATTACTTGGCTTTCATAATAAATAATTATATTGTCTCTCTTTCATCTGCCTTGATGTAATGGCACAAGAACTTATGAAAACATAAAAGTTGTTGAAGTGAGTAACTTATTGTTAGTAGTAGTAGAGTAACAAAAAACGGATATAATGCAATAGAGACTAAAGAGCTGTCACCGGCCACAGAGGGATACTATTCTCAAGACACTACTGTGGTGTGCCTGACAGTTGGCTGCTAATTTGGGTACGACACCATTGTGGTGTTGTATGATCACATGTGTACCGTATGTATCAAATAGGTCTGTAATATTACAGTACTAATCAAGAATATTAAATACAATACTATAATTAACATAACAGTATTATAACAACGAATTTGTTCCATTTCAATATAAATCAGCATAGTTTAGTG
Source organism: Croniades pieria auraria (assembly GCA_018248815.1). Lineage (NCBI taxonomy): Eukaryota > Metazoa > Arthropoda > Insecta > Lepidoptera > Hesperiidae > Croniades > Croniades pieria. Next base: position 6,479 of record DWJK01006182.1, on the reverse strand, counting down.
TATTATGTACAAAGGAATAGAAATTTTTATAAACATGACCCTGAAGTTAGGTCAGTCATAAATTAAAAAGCTAAGCCCATCTATAACCGAAAGTAGCATGTACCTTACATATCAAAAACCTTTTAAGTGACATTGAGCATGTACATATAACATAATTTTCTAACTTTTGTCATTTGATATGATTTATAGTTATTAATAATTAATATTATAAAAACATGGTCTCACTCATCAACTATGAGCACAGACGGTCCCCAGTTTCTGTGCTCAATTAGATCGGCTAAATATTGAGGCTCATCAGTTGGGATTTCCAAATCCTTCACAACATGGAGGTCATCCTGCGCCAGTTTTGCTGATAATGTTGAAGTTAATCCATGTATCCGCACATGGAAGGGTAGCATGAAGAAGTGTGTTTTGCCAGAACGCGGACCGTGGGCGATGCCTCCGCCGCGCCACAACGGCGATCTAATAGAACCATGTCTTGCGCGGCCTAACCCTTTTTGAGGCCTTGGTTTTCTGCCGCCGCCGCGCACCTCAGCCCGTGTTTTTGTATGAGCCCACGACACCCAACGATATTTCCGCTGCCAAATGACATTACGATGGATAATATCGATTCGTGGTGTAGCTGCATATACCAACGGGTGCAGTTCAAACAAACCCAATTTTTCCTCCTTAATAGAATTCAAATTCTCAATCCACACCTCTCGGGGCTTTGTGTACACTGGTGGGAACTGCCAATCTTTTTTAGTCACACTTAACGCACTATCTGTGTCTACATTTGAAATAGAGGTAGTATTCACGGTACATAATGCCCTTATTTGTGGCCTTACGGATAAGTGCAGTCTTTTAAAAGCATTGATTAATAACGAAGTCATTTTATTAACTCTCCTATAAGGGAGGTTTAGAATATTATTATATTTCGGAAAATATCCAGTAACATAACCACAAACTGTTAAATCACAATATTCTTTTATTTGTGAACTGTCAAAGTAAACTTGTGTACATTACCGTGAAACGTGCAATGATGCAGTATTTTTTCTGGAATTCTTAAAGATTGTAAATTTATGCCTTTGTTGTATACTAAGCGAATAATATTTTACTTAAAACCCAAAGTATTTTATGAATTAAAGGCTTCGTAATAATTATTCTTTGCATAGTAGGATTGTTTTAACATTTGCAGTAACAAAACGCAACAGTGAAAAGTTAACCTTATTTAGTGGCACTTGTAAAATATATTAGATAGTAATTAAATAGTAACTTTTGTTTTATAGTGTTGTTTCTATGATACGACATACGTAAATTATATTAGAACTTTGTATTCGTAAATCATTTATATGATTTAACTGGAAAATTATATTTCGTATACAGTACTTGAGCTATTATAATATGTAATTACGACATAACACCATTCGTGTGTTCAATTAGTCATTTAGACAATAGGAAAATTCTATAATAAATTACATAAGATCATCGTTTGTAAACCGAGGATACTGTTAAAAATAATAATCAGTATGCGAATTCATTTTAAGTAAAGATTGATAGTAAGAAAAAGGTTAAAGTTTATATTTGAAGTTACATTTAAAGAAATCAATAGAATGTTATAGGAAAATCTCTTAATTTCAAACATATGACATTAAAACTAATTAACATTAACAGCTTACAATACCACTGAAACTCATACTCCTGTACATCCGATCTCGGCTCTATTAAACTTCTGTATAAACTAATTTGATTTCTAAAAAGGCACACCAGAGAAATACGTAGTAATCTCACACCAATATAAGCAACATTATCATAATGATAATGAACTTATAGCATTCCTATCATAATTGTCCTATCCTATACATAGGCGTTTAATTTGTTGAAATAAATATGTAGTTATGAACAAATAAATATTATCTATACTTATCTCGCTGTATTACGTGCTAACTCTGCATCTGTTCATACCTCTGGGCAGTCGTGTTTCACTCACAGAAGTCGCCAACTGTGCACAACGTGTTTTTGGCCTTTTTATTTTTTTATAAAATTGTCGCAAGATTAAAAATGTCCGATAAGTATAAAAACAACCAGGCCGTTGCCAATTTTGTTGAATATCTTAAAATACCGAGTGTACAACCCAATATAAATTATGGTGAGTATATCGAAGTATTAAATTATGATAAATACGTTAACTATTATAAGGGTATGTTATTGATGAATAACCAAAAAAGTAATATTTTTAAGCACGGTATATACTTCATTCTATAATAAGAAATGTATTGAATGTTGTGAACGAAATATAGCTACCTGTTTCGCGATAACGGCAAGCGGAGAAAGTAGCACGTAGTTCTTTGAATACACAAGAGCCGTGTTGTTCATATTTTCGTGATACGTTTCGTTTATAAACGGTACTTATTTTGTTTCTGGAGAAAGGCTGATAGTTCTTTACAATGGCCACCGATTTAATTGTTACGTTACAGTGGGAGAATGACAATTGCCACTGGTTTAAATTGCATTTATTTTATATAAATTTATTGTAATATTGTTTGGGATTTATTCATAGCTTTTATCTTTCATTGTCTTCAATTAAAACATACAGTTAAATTGATTTTCTTATAGAATAAAATCAAAGCTCTCCATTTGCGGGACGTACTTTTTTGAATAATGGCGCGAACATAAAATCAGCTAATTGAATGATAATCTGTATGGGATTACGAGCGATGCGTTCAAAGATAACTCTGAATTTATATAATGAATACGTTTGTTATATACATCAGTTAATATTGTATATTAGACTATGGTTTTGAAACTGTATGAATTTAGTAATTTATTCATGCGTTGTCGTATTCAACAGGTTTTTCAAAATAGATTAATATTCAAATATAACTTTAATTGCTAAAATATGCTCGTATTAGGGACTAATTGGTTTTTTTTGTTTCATATGAGTAACTTTTTATGCCTGTCTGTAAAAATTCGTAGGTAACTGGTAAATAAATATTTGATATTCGAAAACAAAAATAAATAATGAATTGCTAATTAACTAAATAGTAAATTTTTAAATCACTAATTCTAATATCTTTGCGTAAGAAGTGTGTTTGTCATTTAAAGCGTATGACATTAAGGGACATGTGATATTTGTCCAGAGTACAAGGATTTAACTAAACATCAATATTTAAGCATACAAATGTTTAAACACTGATTATATGACAATAGTCTGAGTACTGGTTGGAGCAAAGGTTGAGTACTGGAGCAAAGCTGACTATCGGATGGTTTACCCTCTAAGGCAAAAAATCTGCTAACTGCTTAATTATGAATTTGAATATTGATATGTATATATGTAGTTTATCAGCCGTTGGGTTACTGTAACACAAGCTTATTTGATGCTTAATTTGCGATCCGACGGCCATGTGTGGAGATGTACTGAAATATCATTATTATTAAAAATGTATAGTTGTACGGTGTAATGTTATAATCATCATATCATCACATCAGCCCTTACCGTTCCATTGCCGGACATAGGCTTTTCCCAAGGTGTGCCACAACAGTCGATTCTATAATATTATAATAAACCAACAATATCTTTACTGAGGCAGATGTATTGATGAACATTGCAATCCTACCTATATATTGTTCGGAATATTATCTTATCAAATTTCGTGTTTCTTAAACGGACAGATAAATATGTTGTTACAGTTGTTTTACATATTCACTCATTATAAGTAAAATAAAAACTTGCTATAAAATTCGTAAACAGGATTATTCTGAATGAAACAATATTTAAACAGTCGGTATGTTTGTTGTTTTTAACGTTAAATGTATGGCTAAAAACCTAGTTTGATATATGTGTTATAAAAATTGTATATAATTAATATGTAGAATCGTGTCTGTATGAAAATAGTGATGTACATATGTAGAAAAGGATCGTAGATCTGTAAGGGCCAACATATTCGGCATTCTGTTTTTTGCCTGTCCCATAAGAGACGGGGCGTGGTGATATCACTATAACAATAGACAGAGTGGATTAGGTGAGACTACTGTTAATTCTACTGATATATCGTTTCTAAAGAAACAGCTGGTTTAATTTCGTAACAGTCGCAAGAAAAATGCATGTAGTCACAGAAGGTTCTGGAAGAGCTGAACAGATAATGAGGATACGGCACATTCTGTTATATGACTGACACAGTGAATGATGAACTGTAACAGTCCCCGCAAATTGAATCTCCTATTAGGTAGTTCGTTCTCAATTGAATAATGCGCGCGTTGAATGCGGTTCGCACCCACTGAGTAAAGTATGAGGACCGTTTATGATTTGAGTGGGATCTAGATTGTCATTACATGACATTGACGTTCTCAACGATTATATTGTAAGACCTTAGACAATCATATATCATTTTAAGAAATATTTACTACAATATTTTTACACCTGTCTGCCTCATTATACGAGTGCTTGCAAGCGCGAGTGCCGATCGGGAGGTCCTGGGTTCAAATCCCGCGTCGGGTACTATCAGATTTTTCTAATTTAGAATTTCTTGCATTGACTCGGAGTCTGGATCTGTGCCCGGTGTATGACAATAGGTTCACCACCGATTCCATGGGATTTAACATAACTGGTAAAACGTGGGAATGTACTACACTCCGCTGCCTACCCCTTCGGGGATTACAGGCGTGATGTTACGTTTATGTTACGTATTTTTATACCTCATCTACCTACTAATGTAAACAATGTAGAAATGTTTTGGTTTTACAATTTGTTATAACCAAGGGTAGGACATATTCACTTAATATGCTTACCAATCATATTCCATGTTACAAGTGTGTGAAGAGAACATATTTATTGGAATAACATGTGCAAATTTAATTAAATGCAATCCATAACAAATTTTTAAATCTCAATTCAATTAAATTATAAATTATATTAAATTATAAATTATATTAAATTATAAATTAAATAAATTTTAAACATCTAGCATTAACCCCCTCATATCAACCCTTTTTACTTCGTGTTGGACACGTGTCTTTTTTCAGGATGAGAAGGGCTAAGGACATATTCTGTTACAATGGTCAAGTGCGGATTAATAGTTTGCGCAACTAAGAAAATATAACAAAGTCTTTAAGGTGCGCAGGTTACCTTACGATGTATATTTCCGTAGTTATAGCAAGTAATACTCATTCTTGTGAAAGACAATAAATAATACCTTATAAGATTTTATTAAAGATAAGATAAAGTATGTAACTTCTCGACGATATCTGAATACCTTGTACATTATTATATTATGATATTGCGACATCCAATATCTGTAGATACCTACGTGCTGTGGCCTCAGAACTCCCCGTTTGGAATGTTTCGTGTCAAATAGTAAGATATGCGGTGGCAAAGGTCATTTTGATCGAAGACAGTTTAGGAATATAATTATTGAGGTTTAATAAAATTATTGAGGTATTAGTAGTTGAATATTATAGATTCGAAAATCACTCTGTCCGCTTGTTCGATCCTCCGTTACGTTTGAAAGAGTAAAACAGAACCGATTTTAATGAGTTTTATAGATTCAATCGTGTTAAGGGACAGAAGTCACTAAGAACACCTTTTTCATTTAAAAAAATTAAATAATACAAGAAGAATAGAACAGAAATTAAATCGTAATATCACATCTGTAATGTCCGAAGAGGTAGGCAGAGGAGTACACTCTCACGTTTCACCGGTTACGTTTAAATTCCTTGGATAGGCAGTGAGCCTATTATCATACACCGGGCACGGGAAAAAATAATGCTTTCCAAAAACAATGTGCTTGAAGTGCGTGAATAGAATCAAAATTTATATACACTTACAATATCATACCTACTCACGGGGCTAATGGAACAAATAGTTCATATTTCCACAATCCTATTAGTAATTTAATGTAACAAGTAATAAAAAAAGCACACAACACTAAATGAAGGTATAAGAAAACTAAAGAAACAGAAATAAAATAAGTAGCTATAAAAAACGGTTCTACAGTAACAAAACACCATTGCCATTGTTTCAGATGATTGCGTCAATTTCCTAAAAAAGCAAGCGGCCGAGCTTGATATGGAATTTAAAGTTTACGAAGTGGTTCCTCTGAAACCCATTGTCGTGCTGACATGGCGGGGACAGCAACCTTCGGAGCCCGCTATCCTACTGAACTCCCATATGGATGTTGTTCCTGTTTTTGAAGTAAGCTACGTCGATTTTTTTTAATATTTGACAGTTAATTCTAGATTGTTCTTTTCTAGTCTGTGGGTTCTAATATACTTAGTCTTAAAAACGCAATGCTGTGTCTATTAAGACTGATAATTGACAAGTATATCTCGAAAATTGCTAAAAAGCCGTTTCTGACATCAACGGCGCGTTTCCACTATGTCGTAACGATTAATTTATCGTTGGACGACTATCGTCTCTAGCTGTTCCCATTATAACGATTGTTTGTCGTCAAAATTTTTTATCGTTTAGCGACTATTATATCTAGCTGTTCCCATTGGATCGC
>DWJK01006181.1:0-10651 GCA_018248815.1 Croniades pieria auraria | reverse complement strand
AAACAAAGAAACGCACTTCACTGTCGAACGACGCAAGCTCACTTTCAGTTTGAATCGTTGCCTATTTGAGGCGCTTCCCCCGCGCCCCTCACTTGACACTCGTGTTGCTACGTGCCGTTTTGACAGAGATACAGGGGTGCGCGCCATTACCCATTGCGCGCCATTACCCCTGTTTACCCTATATAAAAAACTCTTACGACGAATATTCATCTGACAGTAACGGATCATCGCCATCTTCAACACCTGCTAAACGAATGAAACAAGATTAAATTGGATCCAACTTTACACGTGAAGCTCATAACACTTTTTGGGGATGTTGCAATGAAGTCGCAAAAGATATTAGTAGTGATTGTCGCGATAATGAAAAACAAAATTCAATTACTAACGATATTGACATTTTCTTAAAGACGATCGATCGCAGTCACGACCCATACGATTTGGTGGTCAGTTAATTTAAATCAGTATCCGCATTTGTCAAGGTTTGCTAGAGTTTATCGTTCAGCACTTGGCAGTAGCGTTTACAGCGAAAGGCTATTTTCAGAAGCTGGTTTGGTATACGAAGCCAAACGAAGTCGCGTGTTACCAACTAATGTGCAAAATTTGGTATTCATTCACTAAAATTTGCCACTTGTTAATTTTGAATACTAAACTAATTACCAAAACAAACATTTTAAAATAAACGGTGTCCATAATCTATTGTGGTATGACTGGCCTTGTGTAAAATAATGCGAATATTTTGAATTTTACTCTCCGGTATTCGACCGGATACTAAATAACTATCCGGTGTTCGGCCAGATAGTGAAAAGAAGGCCGGATAGTCCGGGCACCGGATACCGGATCAAGTAATTTTTCATCACAATGCCAAAATAATAAAAACAACAAAATATCTTTCTTCGTTTCTCAATGTAAACAAAAACAAATCTCAACATGATGTATAATAAACACATCGGAAAATCTAGAAGAACACTAATAAAAAGCAATTTCTTTTTAATTTGTTTTTCTATACTCGTGGATTATATTAAATAAAAATATAATAATCGACCCATTAACATTCCACTGTTGGTATATGGATCTTCTCTCATATTGAGAGGGTTAAGGCCGTAGTCCGCCACGCTGGCCAAGTGCGGCTTGGCGGACTTCACAAACCTTAGACTTTTTTTTTTTTTATAAATTCTAAGGTATGCAGGTTTCCTCACGATGTTTTCCTTCACTGTTAGCAAGTGATATTTAAAATTAAAACGCACTTTTATAAAGAGGTGCGCGCCGTGGATTTTATTATATTTTTAAATCTCTACACTCGTACGAATATAAATTATGATCGATGTCGACATATTTCATCCTTCAAACATAAATTATACCCTCCTAAATGGTTTGGTTTACACTTTAAGCTTTTGAGTGTTCCTGATAAGAATTTTACTTATCGTGGTCTAGGAACCTTTTGATCATTTAGGAGTTTACATTGTGCTTCATAGAAAATGAGTAATTTGCCGGCAACTTCTGTAGCCAGAGCCGTAAGTTTGATTGAGGAAGGTCGCTCCTGCCGTTCATTGATCCTAGTATTAGGTGTATCGGTGTCTTTGATCCACCGTGATGTTCAACAATACAGACAGACAGGTTTGTACGTGCGGAGGCGACGACAAGGCAAAAAGCGGGCAACCAGCGCCGTAGATGACCGTTTTATAAGGATACAAACATTGAGAAATCGACTTTAAACTGCCATTCATACCCCTAATGTCCTAGAGGAACTCCATAACGTGCATGTTAGTGAACTTAGTGAGAAGAACGTCAAATGAAATTTGTCTTAAACCATATATGCCCGTCAAAGTGCCAAAACTTGAGGCAAGTCAACACCGTGTCTGTACGAGTGAGTGGAAGCGAGTTTTATTTAGTGTTGAGAACCGATTCTGTGTGAATTTCGTAGGTGGACAAGAGAAGATGGGGAAATATCGAGAGGAACGCTACAATCCAATAAACTTCACCCAAACAGTAGCTTACAGGGGTAGGTCTATTAAGGTATGGGGAGGCATTTGTTTGGGAGCATGCACAGAGCTCGTTGTAATTAATACTAGATCTTTAACAGCGCAAAGGTACAAAACAGACATCTTGCCACCCAATGACATGCGCTTTGCTTAATATATTGGCGATATTTTTTTTAATGCAAGATAACCGTCTGCACCATACAACGCGAATAGTGAGCGATTACTTAAATGAAGTTGGCATTATTCAGATCGATCGGCCAGTTGGATCACCATATATAAATCCATTAAAACACATTTGGAACCTCAACCGACCAACCAACCCCTAGGAATGTTGAAGAGTTAAAATAGGCTTAGGGGTGAAGAGTGGGAGAACTTGCCCTAAGAAACGATTGACGCCATCATTAAGAGCATGACAAAGCGCATTCAAAAGCTCACGCTCACGACATAAATTTCCTTTGTAATCGTTTAAAAATAAAAATGTTGCTTACTGAAGAAACATTAATATTTTCTTACTTTTTTACATTTAACTTCAACACTTGAAAACAAATGTTATTCATTCCAAATCCACCTTTAATATGAATATTTATCGACTCTTTTACCTACAAAATGTATACTGATTAAAAAGACTAATTCAAAACAAAAAGAATAATGATTTATTAACTTTTATACAATGTTCCTCTAATGTTGCTGGTGTGAATTTAATACATATAAAAATTCTTGAATATCCAGATATTTTCAATTCATATTCATTTAGCTTCAAATCTTGGATCCTATTTTGTTCTGAGATTTTACAATTTTGTTCACTATAGTGTGTGCTTCTTCATAGTGTGGGCTGAAGTGTTGTCTAACTTTGTTACACCAAGTTTTGATGTTTGAATATTTCTCAAGAGGATCAAACCCCGCCATTCCTGTTAAACAAAAGTTTATTATGGAAATATTAAGTAAACTACATTTTTTAATACAAAAACTAACAGCATGAACAGGCCACATAATTGTTAGCATTTCATATGAAGATCTGCAGCATTCAAGGCCTAATCAGTTGTTTTCTTACATAACTTGCCTGATTCCTTTTTAAGAATCCTATGAATTATCACCTTGGGAATACTTTGAAGAGAAGCCTATTCTGGATTATACACAATTATATTCATAAAAAAAAATTATGCAATTCAATATTCTCTGCCATTGAGCAGTTTCCTTTGACTTGCCATAAAGAGAACAAGTTTAGAATACAATTTACCATGGTGGTACAAATATGTGATCAACCTATACCAAGTATCCCAAGCAAACACATTAACAGTTCTTCTACAAAATGTAATATCATAATGGCGATAGCAGTGCCAGAAATTAATTTGTCAACCCTCAGTATGTGCTCATCACATAAATATTTTTATGGGTGGGAATCGACTGCACAATCCCTGATACAACAGTGACATTCACTAACCACTGTACCAGCAGGCCAGTCAAATTGTTACTTGTACACTTAGAATTCTTACTTGGTTGTTCAATTTCACAAGCAGCAAGTAGATCAGCAACAGTAATGGAGTTTCCTGAGATATATTCATTGCCTTGCCCAAGCCACAGATTATTGAAAGTCTCCAGCGCCATAACCATGCGTTTCTCGTAATTTGCCACAGTTTCAGGACTAGATGATCTCCCACTTGTTATGGGCTCAAGAACCTGTATATTAAAATGTTTTATTAAAGAAATAGGTATTTTGTTAGGTACGAAAAGGGTACTTTTGGACTAAACCTAGACCTAGGGATGAAAGGAACTACACATACAAATAAACAGATTGATGTCCAAGAAGTGAATGTCATGCTGTAAATAGTTCTTATTTGTTCTGGCTCATTTAAACTAGATATACACGACATATCAATCGAAATATGAAACACTTGTCAAAATTATATCTCATGAAGCATTGCATATGGCATAAAATTTCTACAAATATTTAAAAAAATGCCATCCACCCAACAATTTGCTTAATAATTATTAGGCATTTTAAAAGTATTGAGATTCTCCGGATGAATTAACTTATAGCAAATTAAAACAATTAAAGTAATAAAAATTATTGCTATACATTACTTTTCTTTATCCAGTTGTTATTTCCATGATTTAAAAAGTGTTTAAAGCATACTTATAAAATATTATTTAAACGGTAACCAACTGGCACCAACTTTCAACTATAAACAATGTTTTAGTATACAAAGAAATGAAATCCTTAAACATTATCAGATTGTGATATACCCTGTATATAGATACTGGAGGAGCAGAGAAAAAGGGTTTTCGTATGAAAAGATACAAAGTATTGATATCTTTATACATCCTATTTTTTATGGAGTTTTTGTTCCGACATACTTTGAGAAATAATTAAAAGTGCCAATGTTATAATATATGAGAAAACAAACAATGCATAGTCGAATTTCAGGAAAAATTTTCGCCTTAGTATGTAGCATATTAAAATAAAATAAGGTACAAAAATGTTTAAAATATTACCTTCACTCTGAAAAACATTGCACAATGTAGTCTTAAGCCAATGTGTTGCCATTCTAAAAATTCATCCACTCGGGCCTGGTATTTGGCATCCTTTGGGTACAAACTCTCAGGTATAAGATTCTGTCTCACCAAATATTTTATGATTGCAACACTGAAAAATCAAATTAAACCTTAGAAAAAGCACTATCTCATTGGTCTATTGGTAACATGTGTGACTACTGGGTCCCTGAAATCAATCTGCCCGATCGAGTATTACTATGTGTTTCTAACTAGAAATTTGTATATAGACATGGGTTTTCACACTCCTCTACCTATCCCTTCTGGGCAATACTGGTGTGACATTATGTTATTTTCCATGTCAATTAACATGTGAATATTTTCAAAACTCTGGGCTGTATGACAAGATATACACAGCTTAAGAGGTAATGTAAATCAAACCATTTTATATAGTGTCCAATTTAAATAGCTCCAAAGCAACTAAAATATTATAAGCCCAAAATTAGGCCCTAGCAAAAAATATTGCAAAATTAAATTAATTAAATAAATTATACATACCTTTCTGTAAGAATGAAGCCATCATGATCAATTACAGGTACTCTCTGAAATCTATTGATTGCTTTATACTCATCTGAGTAATGTTCTCCTGCAACAAGCAATAAGGGATTTGTGAGACACTGACACCAAGGCTAACAAACTACTATTTAAACTAGTCCAGTTTTCAAAAGTGAAAGAACATGTATACAGTCCATCTAGGGAAATACCAATGTTAGAAATATTTATGGCTGCCTCAACTGCCTCATTGGTCGATTGGATGCAAGCACAACTGCCAATCAGGAGTTCCTGAGTTCAAATTCAAAGTTGGGTCCTATTGGATTTTTTTAATTCTGAATTTCTAGTAGTGACTCGGAGTCTAGACCTGTACCTAGTGTATGACACTAGGTTCACCACTTATTCCATGGGATGTAAACCTAACTAGTGAAACATGGGGGTGTACTACACTCCTCTGCCTACCCCTACAGGGATTACAGGTGTGATGTTACATTATAAATATTTATTTCTGCTATAAATAATTCTGTAATGAAGGAATTTTGCTCCTATAAATGTTTTTAACACAAAGCAATGAGTCAAGTCTAAGCTTTGATCATAGTTTAAAAAATCTTTTAGTTAATGTAAAGACAGATTTTATATTAAGTTGGTTGTGATATACCAAGAAGTATATCTTAGAGAAACATTTGGAATAACAACATTAAAGTAAAAAAACTTAAATCATTAAAGAAGCCAAGGATAGGGAGTGAAGGTGCTCACTGGGGGAGGCCTATATACAGCAGTGGACTGAGACAGATTTATGATGATCATGATTGTATTTACATTAAATGTATGCTACTTCATACAGGTATTTCCCAGAAGGAGTAACCTGAGGAGTGTATTACACTTCCACAATTCACCAGTCATAACTGGAACATGCAACCATCGAATGGGGCATGAGTGTATTGCCATATAATGTCCATAAAACCAGTGCTATTACTAGGTATTTCAAGTTAGAAAACCCAACAATATTTTGCTCAACCTGAGAATCGAACCCAGAAACTCATTACAAGAATAATTTCTTACAGCAAGGATTGTCTTACATCTTAAGTCTTCAAGACATGTTAAAGGTATTGAATGTCCTTTAATGTTGGTAAATCCTTCAGCATTGCAAACTTTTTTAAATTATGATACTCTGCATTTTATTGAATCAAGAGGGTATTAAAATTATTCACAATCTAAAATACATATTAAGTAATATATTTAGGTAGTATGTAAAATATACAGTTAGAACCCCTATAAGACCTGAAGAAACCCTCGTCAATTGGATAACTTCTGGTGGATAGTGCTCGTTTTCATGAGATAGATGCCATATTTAGCCATAATAAAAGAAAAGAAAGTACCTTTACGAAGAGCAACCGGTCTAGATGTAAAATCGCATTTGGCCGTCTTCAATAATATGTACAAAGCTCTGGAAGGCTGCGACATAAGATCGTAGTATAGTTTGAGAGTCATGTTAGAAACTATATTTAGGCTACTTTTAAACTTTAGGAGCTCTACAAAAGTTTTTGTTATTTGACTGATTGTAATGTGTCGCTAAGAGGAGTAAATGTTTGGTTTTTGAAACGACGTTCCAAAGTCCTCTTCACTGATAAACTAAAGTGAACTTTGACCAACTTTCTCGTAACTTATTAAGTGAATACAGCATCTGTAACTTTTATTTATTATCTATCTCGTTTATTATCTTCAACCATTTTACCACAGTACTTTTGCACTTGCGCATTTGAGCTTGCATCAAATTCACACGATCGATACTCTTCAAGGTTTCGACAACATCGATGCAGAAAGTAAAATATGTTTTACATCGACAAAATGTTGAAAATTGATGTTTGATGATTTGTGCTTATACACACTCTTAGCATAAAAAATAGTATTTTACAAAAACCTGATAGTTTCAATGTGGTTATAAAATATTGAACCATCAACACAATTTTCAAATTTTACGAATCTATTCCTTGTATTTACATTAAATTGAAGAAACGCGTGTATTTCGTTTCGTTATTATAAAATAAACTGAACTTACTTTACAATAGTTTGTTCATGCTTATTTGTTTATTCATTTACTTAGTTCTTGAAAATTATGCTGCGGTGTTTGCATAGCTTATCGAATTCTTTAAAGAATGGCTCGGTCATTAAAATTCATAGATGGACTTAAATTCTTTATTAAAATAAATGAGCGCTTTACGCCTTTCACTTCTTTAATCTTATTATGAATAATACAAAAATAAGTTTATTTAAATCGTACTTTCGGCAGCAATCTATAGTAGAATCTGAAAATGATTTTTTAAAATATCGATGTTTTTAGTTCGAAATTAAACGTCTACGTTTGTTAAACGATAATGATATCGATATCAACATCGATGCTTTTCTGAATCTTCACTCTTATATCGAAAGTCAAATAATCAAAGAAAATTTCTTACAAAAATGTAAAGATTTCATGTTTCTAGTCGAAAGTATTTGTTCCTGACAAATACGGTGCATACAATTTTCGTATTGCAAGTCGATTATGCCTTCATGTGTTATTCCAACATGTAAAAATGCATCTGGACGTTTAAGAAACAACCAAGAGATTTCTTTTCATGGGTAAGTAATAATGCTAAGATGTTTTATATTACATGTATTAATAATAAGATATTATTACTCCATATTATTAATATCAATACTATCTACACTCTATATTATTAATAAGATATTATTTCTCTAATACAATCAAACATCAACAAATCTAATAACATGATTTCCGCATAAAATATAAGATATTGCCCCAGTATGTGCATAGATAAAATAATTGATAGACAATATATTTTTTATTTGATCTCAAACTACCCTAGTTCATCGTAAAAATAGCTTTATGATCATCATTATTATTTATCCATCTCATCTGGATGTTTGTTCTTGCAGTATCCTCAAAATACTTTTGGAATTTAGGTTCAAAATTATTTTGCATTCAGTTCAGTTAAAAAAACCATACCCAAAATTCCTGAGGGGGTAGGCAGAGGAGGGTAATACACACATAACCATTTATATTTATGTCCCACCATGAAATAGGTAGTGAGACTATTGCTATACACCGGGCACAGATCCAAACTCCAAATCACTATAAGAAATTTCTATTAGAAAACCTAAGTTAGAAAAATGCAATAGCTCTAGGAAAAAAATTTAGGACCTTGTAATCAGCAGTCACTCTTGTAACCATTTCACTAATGAAGCACATAGTTTGGTTAAAACTAATATATTTAAGAGAAAACTAGTTTTTAAATTTTTTACATAATGATAATTACTAAACTAACTGCTCAAAATGTCCTCTAAAGCAAATAATTGCTTATGGAAATTTTGTGGTACTGGTTAAGTGGGCATCCATTGAAGTGCCAACCACACAACAAGATTTAACATTACAAATCTTAGCTCAGGTTTACGAGTGATTCAAATATATGTACTATATATATCACTCATTTCCAATCAGGGTATAATATCTTAAAAACACTCTCTTTCAGAAAACAGTTCAGAAAGGTTGAAATCATAAAATAATTATGATTTCAAACTTTCTGAACTGTTTTCTGCAAGATTATTTATGAGGTATTACTGCCTAGTTGTAAATGAGTGATATGTGATACTTGAAATTTATCTTATGGGCATGTTAGAAATTGCAGTAATAAACAGTGATTTTAAAGAATGGAATGAAAAATGCTTTCCTATGAATCCACGCAAAACATTGGCATCTCACCTTCCTTTGCACATATCCTTTTATACAGGCAACAGTTACCACTTCTCATAAGGAGGCCTGTCTACCTAGATGCTGGAATGAATTCATATTAAAAAGTCTGATGTTTTATTTGTATAGCACTCATATAAAATCTACCCCTAAACAAGTGTCAAAATATGCATGGTATCATTTTAAGATTTCCATGTGACGAAGAAACAAAGGAGTGTTGGGTTAGGATAGTTCGAAAAACTCGACTTGAAGACAATTGGAGTCCTACAAAGAAAAGTGTGATTTGCTCTACTCACTTTAGTGAAAAAGATATATATGAAACAAATGGTAGCATACGAAGGATTCACAAAGGTGCAATACCTTTGAAGGTATTACTTTTAAAATTGTCTTATTTCATAACAACCAAGCACCTTTATCCACAGTGGGCTATAGCTTCACTAAAGCCAATATTTCAAAGTGAAGTTAATTTTATATAATCTAACTCAATTATATATATGTCATAGGAATCATAAATCATGTATATACATTAATTTGTCAGTATACTGATATAGCACATCATAGCAGCAATGATAGCCTAGTGGTTGCCAATTCAGCCTCTCACCCCATGGGTCACAGTTCAAATCTTGTTGTGCACCTCTTTACAAATGTGCATTTTAAAATTGAATATCATTTGCTATAACGATGAATGAAAACATCATAAGGAAATCTGCACACCATAGAGTTGAAAAAAAACTGTTCTTTAGGTTGTATGAGGTTTGCCAAGTTACAATTGCTTATTGTGGCACACTATGACCTTTACTGTGTCATGGGAGGAAGCCCGAGTCCAACAGAGGAACAATAAAAAGGGTCTGAAAAGAAAATAAAAACAGCACATAGTCAACATGAATCCTTTGGTCTTTTTACTATTGGACACAAATATGTTCTCTGAATGAGTTAGGTTATAATTCAATTTCCCTATTAAGTTGATTATTGAGAATATTCTATGATGTACATTATCTATGATATTATTTCAGAATATAGCTACTAAAGTCATCAAGTTTCGAGAGACAAATACAAGTAAAAAGGAACCAGCATTGGATGTAAGTATAAGTATATATACATATGCATATGCATGCACCATGAACTTCATATAAGCATATATATGAAGTTCATAGTGTTTCCTTAAATCATTTTTGCAAGTTGATGTCCTAATTATCCCTATTGTTTTCAGATTGCAGTAGAATCTCAGGCCAATCTAACATCTGACACTAACATTGCCAATATGCAGTATCCATCTGATTCATCTATGGAGAGAAACTTGAAATGCCAAATACACCGCAAAATAAAGTACATACATAAATATAAGAATAAAATAAGAATCTTGAAAAAAAAACATGCTGAGCTACTCAAGCGTAATGATGAATTGATACAAGCATTATTGAGATGTGTAGAAGAACATCAAAATGTGTAATTCTTATCTCTAACAGTATCTTCAAATAAATACCACACACATACTTACTGTTCTCTATAATTGTACTACATATCATTATGTAGTGTTAAATTAATAGGCTAATTGATATTGTCTCATTAATGTTGTGCAATATATGATTATCATAATATGATATCAACAACATAACTTATGTTATCCCATTTTAGTATTGTGCATTTAGTAGAATGGAAGGATTAGCAAGCTGAACTGGCAGTGGGCTGGTCACATCTGTTGCAGAGCTGATAACCGTTGGAGAACATGTGTTCTGTAAAGTGTCTTGGCAAACGTAGCGTAGGATGCCCTCCAGCTAGGTGAAGTGACGATATACGCAAATTGACTGGCAGCAGTTGGATGCGACGAGCCGAAGATCGAGCTCAGTGGCGTGCTATTGGAGAGGCCTATGTCCAGCAGTGG
>DWJK01006180.1:0-10652 GCA_018248815.1 Croniades pieria auraria | reverse complement strand
ACCGGGTTCAAATCCTAGCGCGCACCTCTTAAAAATGTGCGTTTTAAGTTTAAATGTCACTTGCTATTGTATTTGTGGCCGCTGCATGGCAATAGGCTCACCACCTATTCCATAGTCTTCTACACTCCTCTGCCTACCTCTTCGGGGATAACAGGCGTGACGTTAAGTTTTTTTTTTTTGGTCAGTATTATAATAAAATACCAATACTCCCTCATATAGTCTTGCCAAACAAGTACAAGAAAATTTTGTAGCAGTAATATTGAAAATGAGTAGAGAATTAATTATATATAAAATGCATTCACATTAAAGAAAAGAATTTTTAAATAAACCTGAAAGCCAAGTACAACCAATGTCAATATAAGTGCATTAACTTTGTATTATGTATACTGGGTAGACAGCGTCCATGTTTTCTATTCTGAGACAGAACTAATTTGACATTGAAACTATTATTGCACTTGCTAGAATATGTTTCATATGAAAAGCATTTTTTTAAGTATCCTTTTATTTATTATAGTCGGAGCACTGATTATCTTCAAGCAGTTTCGAAGCCTTTGTATATTGGCCATTAAAAATGTCTACTGACCAAAGAGTTGTGCAGAGCAAATTTTAATTACATAGTTATACAATTGTTGTCTAAAATGAATTGTTTTGCTAAAATTTCTAAACATCACAGTGGCACAAAATGTATTGTATACATCACTATGTCTGTGTTCATGGAAATTTATCATTTTATAAAATTCCTAGGATATGTATACTTTGTATGTGACATACTTTGACTACATATTGCAAATTACTGATTACTGAACAGGTCGATGGCGATGTATACAAAGTAGCTGGCAGAGGTTGGAATCTAAAAGCTAAAGATTAAGCTCAGTCAGGTGCTATTGGAGAGGCCTATGCCCAGCAGTGGACGGGAGTAGGCTGATGATGTTGATGATGATAAACAGACTCAATACGGGTTGTAGCATTGTAGTAGACTAATACACTTTCTTCTAGCAATATCTCTTCGCATAATTTCAAAGTAATTTCTTTCATTATGACTCCAAATAGTCAAAGAACATTTTATCAACTTACAATCTCAGCAGGTAATCAAATTGAGTTTGCTTTGCTCCACATGTTATATTACAATTATCATATTTAGTGCTTCTTCATCCAGTTTAGGGCAAAACTGAAACTTCAGTAGCTTAGTTAGAGTTTTGTAAATTTATTCTGTTATTCTGTAGTCTGGTATTTTTCTTAGCTTCATAATCAGTTAGTCCACTAGACTATTACTTTTTTGGGACTTTCAAGTACCTATAATACAAGGGAAGTGTTTTTTTAAAATATAAACTAATGTCCTTTGACTGCCTCGCTGCTTGAGTGGTTGCATTAATTGAATTTTCTAATTTAGAATTTCTATTAGTGACTCGGAGTCTGATCTGTATCTGGTGTATGGCAATAGGCTCACCACCTATTCCATGGGACGTGAACATAACTGGTGAAATGTGGGAGTGTACTACACTACTCTGCCTACACCTTCGGGGATTACAGGTGTGATGTTACATTTTTTTAACTAATGTTCAAATGACAATTATTGCTGGTTTCAATTGAGCCAAAGTTTCAAACACTTTTATATGAAATTGTGGTTGATATCAGAATATGTCCCTGAAGTGGTTCAAACTGACACTTGAATCAAAAGCTTATTATAAATATATTGAACACATTGCTTAAAGTCAATAGAGACATAACTACTAACAAAAAAGATTTTAAATATATGTTTTTAATTTGTTATGTTATTCAAGTGATGGTGTAACATATATGCCTAACATAATATCTGATGCCTATAGGTTATCTTAAACAAGCTTACTGGTCAGATGTAGCAACAACTAAATGCTGTGTCCAATCTATACAAGCCAATGAACCTTCCAATTGGTTCATTAATTGAAGTTGTACTTAAAAAACAATATAGTAAATGAGATAATTGGCACTTCTTGCTCTCTTCCTATACCATAATAGACCTGGCATGAAGATACAATAATAATGGGAATATAGTACATACATTACTTATTATTGAACTTCCAGTCCTGTCTGCACATTGGACACTGCTGCTGAGGTTGAGAGTGGAGCCACTTCACGATGCAGTGGATGTGGAAGCAGTGAGAGCAAGCGCCCCACACCAGAGGACAGTCGTCACCAGGCAACTTGCAGTCGGGGCAGCAGCTGTCAAACGGCATACGACAGATGCCGCAGTTATCGTCGTTCGCCACCCACCGCCACGTTGCCACACCAGTCCAACCTTAAATATTTAGTCCTTAAGTCTCGAGAAAACCAATAAACATTTTAGTCACAAACAGTAATCCTTACTCTTAACTGTAACCTTCATAGCATTACTTAAAGTTTATGCAACGAGTTCTCACTGTTTTATTTGACACACGTGATTACAATTCAAAGAACTTAACAACTTTGTTATTACATAGTATATTTATTGTACAATGCAGAAACGTATATTTTAAAATTCGTATGCTTCGACAACTCACTCTTTCTACTGTCAACCAATTTGACGTTTTAATTAACGTCAATTTCAATCATGAGTGTTGCCATTATTCCAAATAAAATTAAACATTAATAGTTACTATGCATTTACGGTAGTTGCTAATCAATTTATATTTTATTCAACACTATTTATTTTATCTATTCAAATTTTATTTTTATATCATCTCACAAGGCTTTTTATTTAAACACAGACATAAATAATTTAAGAGTATTGATACAATAAACATAATATTACGCCTGTATTTCCCCTGTAGGCAGACAAAGGATTGTATTACATCCACTTTTTACCTGTTGTCTTATACGTCCCAAGGAATATGTAGTGAATTTATTTCTATACAATGTGCCCAAATTCAGACTGCTATTAGAAATTTTAAGTTAGAAAGACTCAATAATATTTTGCCCGACCTGAGGATTTAATTCAGCACCTCTTGCGCAGTAGTCGCGCTTAAAACGATTAGATTAACGAGGCAGTCAAAGCCAAGTAACTAAAATAATGACATATGAATCGATGTTTAGAATATTATTTTTAGTTTTAAACGGGCTTCACTGTATAAAAATCTAATTGTTATTTTTTTATTATATTATATGTAAAGATAAATTCGAAATAATAGACTTTCTATTCAGACTTTAATATTTATTTGTGAATAGTACATCAAGTACAGTAAAATACATTTATTAAATAAAAACAATAAATCGATCTCAATGTAAGCTAAAATAAAATAAAAATTATGATCTAGTAAACAGCACATCATGATCATTATCGTCATAGATTCTATCTGTCTTAGTCTATTGCTGGATAGAGGCCTCCTCTGAGAGGTACTTCTCCATGATCTCCACGCTGAGCACGCGGGTTAAGGATCGCACAGCATAGCTTCCTGCACCGTCTATGCCGTTGCAAGTTGGCGACTACAGTATTTAGCTATGCCTAGACAGAACGCGTGATACCGCAATCAGTCAGCGCCGGATATAGTCGCATCTTAAGACACCATGTCACTCCGGCTTGGGTTCGAGGGATATTTTCTTTTTCCCCCGACATGGATGACAGGACAACACTATAAAAATGTATTTGAATAGATGTTAGAATAAATTTGTATTCAGGAGTTCAAGCTTGGTTAATGATTCAATAACAAGCAAAATCAAATATAGGAAAATAGTATAAAGGTTAGAAAAAAATACGGTTATGTAGAATAGATACATTAGGTGACCCGGATCTGAGCTCAACGTTGAATAACTTTGTGTTAAAATAATTCATGTACACGTGCGACGTGACTGCTTATGAGTGTAAAGAACACTCCAGAAGGCGCTCCCTAGGTATAGACTAAGTTCATTTGACATACAAACATTATAGGAGACTAAGAATGTTATAAGAAGATTTAAAAGTAAAAAATCCATCCTGGCAATAATATTAATTATATAATGCCTACCGAATTATAATAGCAATTGAATCCTGTTTTGTAGTTGGTATTACATTTTTTCAATTTATTAATATAACTATTATAGTATACGTGAAAATGAACCGTTAATATTCGTGTAAGCTTAACCCGAACAATTTAGAGCAATTAGGTGGAATATCGGTAACAGTTAGTCTTTTGTATATAAATGGGGACATAAGCATATGCGTTCCATCGATTGGTCAGGGGCGGCGTGCCGGCGTGGCTTACCGTCCGATCATTAACCCAGTTGCGGGGCGCTAGGCGGCGCGGTTGGCCGCCGGCCTCGCAGCCAGTCCACGATGCAACTGCCCGAAACACCGCCGCCACCACTCGCTCCTCTATGGGACCGCGTTCTCCGCGCTCGCGCTCTACCACCGGACCTCGACGTCCAGCTCCTCTACGTGGCTATCCGAGACCGCCTTACTCATCCCGAATGGGAAGTACGTCTCCACGCGTTAAGGGTCCTCGCCGATCTATTACCCCTTTCCGGAAACGCACTTTCTTTCCCCTTCGATCAAGTGATAGACAATTTAGGTCACAACTCCCCTAATGTTAGGAAGGCGGCGTTGGACGCGCTTAAAGTTTTTTGCACCCATTGTGAAGATCCTGAATGCGCTGCGCGGTCAATTTTAGACAAGTGCTCTTACAATAACATAAGGCCACATTCAGCTGATTTTGATACAAAAGTTAATGTTATTACTGGTTTAATATTATCTATACCCTCCGTAATGGCTATATTAAAAAGAAGATATCGCGATCTAGATTTGTTTCCAATTTTTAAAGTGTTAGGTGAAAAACTTTTTGACTCTATACACAGAGATGTAGCGTTACGTTCTTTAATGAAACTTCGTAGGATTTGCTCACCGCGAGATTACATGTCGTTCTTTTCAAGATTAGATTCAAGAGTGCAAGAAAAATTTCGTTTGCTATGTGAATTATATGACGAAGATTCCCTGGACGTGTACTACGCTCCGAGAAAATCTTATTACCGGGATAGTGAAGGGCAGCCAATGGTTAAGATTAATCAGGTTTTTAATGACCAAGTCACAGCTCCTTTGCGTATCTCTACTGACACGTCTTCGGAAGACTCATATAAAATGCCATTTATAGCAAATAACTTTGCCAAAGTCATAATTGAAACTGAAATTAAGTTTGACTCAGACACAGCCATCACGATGACTGTTTTGGAGCAAAATGAATCGGAATCTGAGAAAAATACAGGGAGTGATGATGACGATAATAATTCCGATCGATATGTTTTAAAGTATACCAACGACGACGGTGATTCAGAGGAAGATTCCGATGTAATAGTTAAAAAAGTGCGATTTGGTGGTGAAAGTGTAAAAATTCGGACCCCAGACAGTGACAATCTATTAACGAGCGAAGATGATAATAATCAAACCGTTCCATCCCTTCTAGAGAAGCAGAACATAGAAGAAGTCTTGCCTGAAACTCCAACAATCGTAGGCAAGATGAACGAAATAAAACGGGAGGCAATGGAAAGAGAATCGAGAGCAAAGTTCATGAAAAAGAGTGGAATTCCCCTGCCCGTCCTTAATAACAGATCTCAGAAACAACAAGTGGTAACGAAACACGATAAATTTAACAAGTTCAAATTGAAATCAAAATCACTAAGTGAGTTGTACGACTACTTCAATAAGAAAAACGAAGTAGAAACTAAGCTGAAAGAAGGTTCAGGTTTTGCATTGACCCTGACAGAAGTGCGGTCACCCGAGAAAGTTCCAAGCCCTGTAGAACCTCACAGAGAAGTGGAAGTATTACACAATTTACAACGCAGCCCTACTGTTTCCCCACGACGTCAACAAACTCCAGTGCAGTTGGAGGAAGATAGGTGAGCAGTAAAATGTCAATTTGTATCATCAAACTACACTTATAAGCTTTTTCATAATATGCGTGGAATAATAATAATAAAAATTATATATTATTTTACCATCACGCCCCGTCTAATACGGGGTAGGCAGAGAGCATCGAGTGCAAAATATCTCAGAAATTCTCAGAGACCGGACGTGCTTCTTCTATATTCATCATCCATTTCATACACGCGCGCCGGTTTCGAAGACTTTTGACTCTTGTCAATATCTTGCGAACATTTGATCTATTTGGTTAATATTAGACACATTTACTTATGAGAAGGATATGGAAAAACCTGACAGTCATGTAGCTGGTTTTTTTTAAATTTTGTTAGCTTATCTTGCAATCCAATTATCTCATTTACGAAGTGTTTGCTATGTGGTTTGTGGCAGATAGACTTGTTTAGAAACGCAAAGAGAAAGATACAATTTAGGATTTTACTCATTTTTCGTAATTTGATAGCGTACCAGGTAAATAAATGTACCTATCATTTAAGAATAGATCCATTCTACATACAATAGACATATATGTTTATTTAATAGAGCTGTTAAGTGATGTCGACTAACTTACAAAACATGCAGTGAATGTGGATCTATATATGTATGTATCTAGGCTATACTAAAGGCGCCTTATTGTTAAGTGTGCGATCTCTTCTAGATTACCTTTTGATAGAAGAAATGTCATTCTATTAGTGCACAGTATTTGGCAGTGTTTACTACGATAATAAAGATAATATGGGAAAGATATAAGACGTTTTTGAAGACAGCGCATTCTCGCATGATACTGTAGCGATAATCTGTAATGAATGAAGTTTTTTAATCATAAGGAACTGATTACACTGAATTGTTTTAATTTATGTAATTAAAGACATTTCATGGTACAACTGTTAGTCAACGAAATGTGGCCTAATATAGACTGAGTCATTGTTACAAAGAAAATTGTACTCACGTTTGCAAAGCTCCGCTGAAAAAAAAGATTTGCTTACATACAGTTAATTATAATAATAAATCGGCGCATTTCGCCAGTAACTTATATGTATACATATATTCCACAATATTCAGGCTTTATTCTATTAAATTCAATAGTTTGTAAAATTTAAGAATGTTTTTATACACTTTTATTATTATGACGATGTAATAAAAAGAGATAATGAATTCAGTCCTATATTTAAAAAAAAATACTGATTTTCTTACCGCATTGACTTGTAACGTAAATTATAAATTATTGTGGGATTCGTTTCGTATACAGTAAATCATATTTTGATAGTACCGAAACTAGAAGATAGTTCCAAGTTTAGATGGAATTTGTATTGAAATCCTAAGTAAGAACTTTAGTTGTAATGAATGAAGTTGCATACAATTGATGGACTGCAATTTATTTATTAATAATACACAGCCACTTATCCAATTAATAAGGAAGCTTATAAATTTACAAAGGTGCTATATATTTATTGTTTTATCAATTATTGAAATGTAAATATCCGTTAATCGTTCATGCATCTACAATTTGTAAAAAAATTTAAGTACAGGATTTAAACATTTGACGAGGTATTAATCTTATATTTTTTGGCATTATATTATAAACGTTCATAGACATCGCATAGCCACTTCGTTCTTTTTTTAGTAATAGGCTCCCTTTTAGCTACATTCTCGCCTGATGATAGAAGAGATGTAGCTTAGGACCTGATGATAAGAGAGATGTAGCACGCTTGCCTACTAAGTCTCCAATCACTTTTATCTTAAATGGTGCCAGGTAGTATGAAAATTCAAGATTCCTACTCTTCGTTGTACTAATATTTCATAATTCATTAGATTTGTATTCGACTTGGTGGCATCATCGGCGTACGACGAAAATTTGCTGTCTCCGCGCCCTCCGTCGCCGTTGAAAGCTTACTACGATTGGGAGGAACTGGGAATTGTTCCGAAGCATGTCTCCGATCAGTTGCATAATACTGTAAGTAACATTTAAATTCCACATTAATATTTACTGGAACGGTTATTTGTTTTTAGGGTCAGATTTTACTATTTCAAGTTTGTTGGCATTCCCTCTTAGAATATACTATTTTCAATGGTACATCATCGTCATATCAACGATGAGATCGTCACCTATCGCGCTGGTCGAATCGGTTTGGCACATTTTACACACCTTAAAAAACCTTAAACTGTGCGAGTGTCCTCACTACGTTTGGTGGTGAGGTGCCAAGAGGTGCCAGGATTTGTACTCGGGAATATTAGAGGACCATTGAATTCCTAACCACTAAACTGTCACTGTCCGTAATGTTAAGTACAACTTAAAAATAGTATTAATTGAACATAACACACCATCGCAGTTAACAAGCCAAGAATATTGCATGACAAAAAAAAACCCAATTGAAACAGACGACCGTAAAAATTTATTCAAGCGTGTTAAATGTAGTTAACATAGGGCAAAAGTGATTTATTTATTAAATTTACATTCTGGGTAGCTTTTGCGTCGAGTTTTGCAAAATAATTAAAAGTATGCAGACGTAATGTAGTGGAGAAATAAGGTGTCGTTTCACTTTGAACATTTTCTGCTATAAATGACATAATTGAGGGTATGAAATGTATATTTTTTGTATGTTAGAAAATTTTTCTCTATGGTTTTGTAATACAAAAACTTCTTTCATAATTCCTACTTTCAGGTTAGATGATTATCGTTATGTATTCGTTATGCGTCGTATTATGCCCAGTATGTATATTATTAAGTAGTGATTTCTTTATGGTTCGTATTTCGATATCCAACTCCGAGGGACCAGGGTTCAAAGCTATGTGCATTTATAAGATCACAATAATATCTTTTTAATTTTTTTTAAAGCACTGCTTCTTTAATACTTGACGTATACGCAACTTTAACGCTAGTAAGGATCCGTACATTTTTCGATTACAGAGTAAGTGTAAGTAGTAATATAATCTTTAAGTTCTTTATGTGATTAGTCCTAAAACCAGAACTTTGTCGAAATCGTTACACTTGTCGGGCATTGAACATATGAATGAAACCAGGGGATTTATTCTAGGAGAACTGGATCGCGGCAGTGAAGGCAGCAGATCAGCTCCACAGCACATTGTTGGAGCCAGACAACGTCAGCAGGGTGGAGCCTGCCGCCTCATCACTGGTCCAGCATATGTGGGCCTTGAGTGACGCGGTACGATGATTTTAATGATATACATACCTACATATCTTCGCGCCATATCGCTTGCAGGAGTAGGTACAGAGCATGCAATGCCAAAATATTCCTATCCTTACAAACCTGCATGCGTGATTTTATTGACATAAAAAGAACACCTTTTTATGTTTACTTATAATCCCTGCGTCAAAAGTGCATTAGATACAACCTCAAAAAAAGCTATGTTTCAAGAAATGAACAAAAAGGGCTTTAAGTTTTATTTCTTATAAGATCTTCAAGGGATGTTGTCTGTCAAATCGCATTTGGCCAACGTGACAAACTTATGGCCTTAACCTTCTCGTACTGAGGAGAATAGGGTTCAAAAGTGGAACGATTAAACGGTTGTTGATGTAACTCGATGACATATTTCACAGCAAAAAATTTTGTATCAAGCATTAACTCATAACTTTCCAGTCATCCGAACATAATACCGCAATCAGAACGCGTTAAGCGGTTCGTCCTGCTATATTTCCTGAACACACGTCGTGTGGAGAGGGTCTCTATCTGCCCTCATGTCTGTCAGCTGAATGACAACTAATTACAAATCGAATATAGGCCAGTGTAAGCGTGGCGGAAGGAGATAAAGTCTTAGCAAGTAATAGTGAATGTTTTTCCAAACTCGGTAACATGGTAACATAAATGTTGTTTGTTTATTGCGGTTTAAAATATCGTATTGAGGTAAATTCGTGATGTTATGGGGTCTTTCCAAATCGACCGGTTTGCAGAGCGGAGCAGTTTTTGATTATTTTTTAAGTATAACTTTAGCACATTTAAATTGTTTTATGTCAAGCGCACGAGAACCCGTTTGAGAAAACACAATTGTAAAAATAGTCTATAACAATTTAAATATAAAATTAGACTTTATTAAAATTTGCTAAAGTTTTATTTTAGCTGGTCTATTAGAGCTGATCTATTTAAAAGGACCGTAAATCGCTTGTTTGAAGGTATCAGCAGCGCGTGCCCCAGCGGAGGGCGCCGTCTGCGCTGTGGTACGCAGTGGTAGCTCACAGTGCATTAGACAGCTGCTGCCAGCCTTGTTGACAAGAGCAGCAAGAGACCCTCCACCCGCTGCGTTGCCGCACGCGCTGCTTCAGCGACTGGCATTGCATAATCTCGTCGACCTTATCTTTGAACCGGACATGATTGGGGTAAGCTGTTCGTGTCCTATAGTTTTTGTTAAGTAAATTTTATTTTAGATGATTTAGAATGAACACTTTAACTTCCAACTTGTGACGTTTGATTTATGTACCACTAACATAGCTACTTGAACGTCATTTTATTGTGGGTAATGGCACAATATACTTATTCAGAGAATGAAAACACTGTTACCTACATGGAAGTACCATTAGCTTTCGCAGGTCATTGCTGATATCAGTTAATTGCAGGTATCATCTATAAACGACAGCGAGCGAGTGCAAAGCGCACAGCTTCGAGCAGCACTGTGTTTAGCACGAGCTGCTGGACCCGCTTCCGTGCTTGCAGCAGTCCGACGGCGGCTGGCTGGAACACATCGAGCTAACATGTTTTGTAACAAAGTAAGTATAATGAACATAAGCCTCTTATTGTGAACCAACTATTACGTGCTTATGGGGTACGCGGAGACAACTGCGAAATATTACTATCCCTACAGA
>DWJK01006179.1:0-10652 GCA_018248815.1 Croniades pieria auraria | reverse complement strand
ATGCCAATATATAAAAATACATGATCTATAATCTACTTTAATATATTGAATATTAAACTACATTAAAACGATAAACAATAATAATATAAATATGAAATAAAATAATAAAAGACATTAAATTATTAGATTTGGAAAAAGACAACTATTGCAATATTAGTGTTGTTAAATCAATAATATATATTTTTTATAAAATTGGACTTGATTTTTTATTTTCATGAAATAAAATGTCTATTTTTTACAGATTCTGCAAAAGTGTAATACAATCAAACAAAGCTTCGACGTCAAATATGTTCTGTATCAAAATTGATACAACGAATCATAACTTAGAATGTTTGTCTATCAATCGCAAATAAACTTAGAATTTAATAAACCTGCAATAAATTATTTTTATTATAATTAAATCAACCATTACACTTCTCGTCAATATAAATAAAATGAGAGAAGTCTATCAACGTGCGGACATCACGCAAAAAATATAGGATAGATTACCATAATGTTTTTCTAGTTTACCATTTCAGATTGTCTATATTAAAAAGAATTACGATATCTATATTTAATGTAATTATTAAAATTTAAAGACAGTGTAATTTTTAGCGAATTCTAAAGATAAGAAAAGTATATGTATCTTAACCTCAATATTTTTTTTTATGTACATAAAGTATATGATAAGTACCATAAACAACGCAACACTCGCGGATATCGGATCGTATCGAATAAAATATGATATTATACTTTTTATTTATGAGAGAAACATTCTGTGAGTGAACAATGGCATACTGCTACATGCGTGTACCGGAGTTAAAGATAATATAGAACTAATGAGTCATAAAATCATTGTTAAAATAATGATACATCGAAGTTGAGATAGACTACGTAGCGTCAATGTTACAATGGGCCGTTAGCACGTTAGAATACCTGGGAGAGAGATGAAAGACGGACACGCCCACCCGCAAGCATCTAAACACATAAAGAAACATTTAACTTACTTTACGTACTTCTGTCTGGCAACAGTAACTCTGCGAGCAGAGGATCTGACCGCACACTAGGCACATGGTGGGGTTCTTGCTGTCCTCCCTCTCGGAGTTGGGGCACGAGAACTCCATGACCACGTTGATGAGCTCCGAAAAGTCATCCGGCAGTGTGATCAGCCGCGGCGGCTCCACAGGCTCCTGAACCACTTGCAGCGACAGGTCGCCGTTGAACCACTCGAACGACAATGCCGACCAATCCATCGCCTTCTTCCTCGACAGCGGCGTGTCCATCAGATCCCTGAACGTGGTCGGCATGTCCAGGTAGCTGCACATCGTGTCCCAGCTATCGCCGTTAATCACTGTCAACTCTATAGGTGGGTTGATGTCGCTCAAGAAGTGGAAGAACAGGCAACAACTTCTAAGGAAGTTTCTACATTGCAGCTTGATCTTCTCCCACACCTGCGTGGCGCTCAGACTGTCCTTATCCAAGTTGCCTCGTCGCAGCTCAGTCATGAGCGGTAAGAGGTTCTGGACATCCGTCTTCTGGTGGAAGTCGTCTTGCTGCTCCATGGGTTCGCTGGTGCAGTCGGACACGTCCGTGATTATCAACGCTTTGGTGATGGTCGCCCGAAAGGCTTCTAAGGCAATCTGTCGGGCGAGGTGCGTGGGACGCGCTGGGCCAGCAATCTTACAGAACAGCGATGGCACAGTGAGTACCATGGCGACTAGAGTTGTGAACGTCTCGTGTGTCAGAGGAGACGTCTTGACGAGTGTGTCCAGGGTCGTCAGCGCGTGATGTGATATGTGCTTAGGAGACGCCACGAGACTAGGTAGAGCTGCCGCTAATCGGACCAAAGTCTGCAGGGCGTCCCTGTGTCTCGACGGGAGGTCGCCCAGGAGAGGCCTGCTCTCAGCTTGTAGGATAGCGTTGGTACACATGATTGTGTAAGAAATAGAGCGATAGAGACTAGCGGAGGAGACGCTGCCATTAGATTCCGATGCGCCGCATATGCCTGGAAGTACCTGAAATCAATGTTGATTTTATGTATCTACATACATTTTCAAATTCAACATACTATAAGTAACTGAGAAACTTCTATCCACTTTTGTATACTTTAGTGGTTGATAATTATATGCATATAACGATTTTTTGTGGAACGTTACACTTTTTACACCTCAGGTATAAATCTTACACTTTTTACAACTCAGATGCCATACTTCAAAGCTGTACATATTTTCTCACCTTGCTGAAATCCTCAATGAGTGTCCTGGTCGATTCGTTGCAAGGTAACGGGTCCTGATTGAAATGCGCCAGGAATTCAGCCGACAACAAGTTCTCAGCGTGAGTCGATACGTATTCCTGTCATTGTATTGACAAAAATTACAACTTACACTTTTTTAGGAGACGTAACGACAGAGCGACGTAAACAATATTCGGGTCACGTATTGTCTCTATCATGTATATCCATCAATTAAAATACGAGTCAATTCTATCCGGAGGCTATAATATACTCGTATGGGCTTAGCCAACCTAATATCATCAATCCAAAATTTCAAAGTGTACTCGGTACATAACAAATTTTTCTAGTAATACACATCGAGCACTACAGCGACATGCCCATCTAGTTTCAAAAGAGATACGGTGGAACGATAGGAGTCATAATGAGTCGATACAAAAATGAAGAAACGAGTGACAAGCAGGTCCACAACAGGGGGAAGCAGGGCGTGCGCACCTCGGCCTCGTCGATGTCGTCGGCCACGTCGCCCTCGGACGACGCGGCGCCCACGGAGCGCGCGCGCGCCGTGCACAGGATGTCCTCGCAGCACTCCGTGCACACGTGCACGCTGGCCGCGCACACCTGCACCCACCTCGTTAGCCACTACCTCTCTCTGTGCACGTCTGCGGTGCCGCTCCGCTTTCGTTGTCATATCGATCTTACGGAATTTTCTGATGTCACTAGTTCGCACATTTTTGGCAGCCAAAAAATAATGAAATTACTTTAAGCACGGAGATATTATGCCTGGAGTGATGAGGATTTCATTGTTTATTTTAGTTGATAACATAATAATCACATGTTAGCTCGCAAAAACGTTTAAAAATTTATGATTTTTTACTACTTCACATGTTTCTAATTTCTCACAACAGTCATATAATATTAATAAAATTACTCAATACTTATATGTTGTATAAACTTCTAAACGTACATACCTTATTTCTTAATTTCAGTATTAAGTTTACGGAGTCGTTGAAAGCTTCCTCCGAAAGCGGAGGCGGAGCGCCCGCAGGGATGGGCGGGGCCGGCACGAGCGGCAGTGCGGTGTTACATAATCTCTCACAGAGTGGACAAAGGTACTCTTTCTTCTCAACGTCGAAGGCTGCAGGCTGACGAATCCGGTAAGGTCTACGATCATTTAATCAATGTAGATAATAGATAATTAAAATAAAATAGTAAATTGTACGGTATTAAATTAGCAGATCCCGGTATGACGCGGTCCGCAGTGAACATACCTGTCCACAATGGGGAAAAAATCCCTTACTTAAGGCTTATATCCAGCAGTGGATTCAGAAACACTGATGAAGACGATGACGTAGACGTGAGATAATGAACAAGTAGATGTATATTCGTGTCATATGTATATTAATAAACAGTGAATAAGAAATCCATTGAAATTTTTTGGTCTTATGCCGACAGTTCTCTAAAGATAATCATCAGTTATTAACTAAACTGTACCACTAATATGGAAAGTATCGAGATAATAGACACGTATAACGTAACCGAGCAGACACGCATCGCGTAAATGATTCACGAGAAGCATACGAGCAGAAACGTAACGTGTCCTCGGCCAGCGGGTAGGGGGCGCGCGCACCTGAGCTTCTCCTTGTCCACGACGCCCACGACGTACTTCTTCCAGCAGCGCGCGTGCATGGCGTGGCCGCAGCACGACGCGTGCGGCTGCGCGCCCAGCCCCGCGCGCGCCGCCGCGCCGCCCGCCGCGCCGCTCGCCGCGCCGCCCACCGCGCCGCCCGCCGCGCCGCCCGCCGCCGGCTGCTCGCGCGTGCGCGACAGCACCGTGGAGTTCTGCACGAACGCCACCAGCACCACGGACTCCGTCTCCGGCTTGCCGTCCACGCGCGCCTGCCCGCCCCGTCCGCGATCGAATTAAGTACACGTCTACATATTTGAAATCTTCATCGTGGTAATCTTTTGTTCGGCGCGAGTTTATAATTAAAAACGACAACGTCTAGGAAGTATGTAAGGACCTGCTCCTGACACATGATGCACACGCGCGCCTGCTCGGGCACGCCGCCGCCCCACACGCCCAGCGCTGCGCCGCGGTACAGCGGCAGCAGCTCCTGCTTCTGCTCCTCCTCCGTCGCCTGGAAACCATAACAGCATCATCCACACGACCTCATTGCCACCTTCAGAATCACGTTAGAACTGATGTGTCTCAACATGCTCCTCGTGTGTACAATCACCGGTTCTCTTTCTTCTGCTCATCTACTAAATGCACTCTTTTAATTTTATTTATGTTCAATGCGCTAATAATATAGTACGGAACTGACGTATGTTACCTCTGTGGTGGTGAGCTCGAACAGCGTGGCGTTGTTGGTGATGAAGTTGTTCATCTGCGCCTTCATCTGCGCCATGACCTTTGCGCGTCGCTCCTCCGCTAACTTCGCTCTCCTCTTCTTTTCTTTGTCTACATCAGAATGTTCTATTATTATTAATATTATGGTCTAGTCGGCTACACTAGAATAATTTAATACCAGTATA
The DNA here is from genome assembly GCA_018248815.1 of Croniades pieria auraria. Classification (NCBI taxonomy): domain Eukaryota; kingdom Metazoa; phylum Arthropoda; class Insecta; order Lepidoptera; family Hesperiidae; genus Croniades; species Croniades pieria. Next base: position 5,905 of record DWJK01006179.1, on the reverse strand, counting down.
AATAATTTTGTTCGGTATAAATGAGAGAATACTTTTTAATAATAGGACTGCAAGTTGGAAATACTGGAACGCGTGAGAAATATATATCATCACACAATATAAAGAGGAGATTTCTTATAGGAATAATCAGATCCTTGTACAAAGTTTTTATTCGTTGATTAGTTTAAGTATTCAGTGTACAAAAATAAATAAAATAAATTTTAAGATTCTCTAAGTGATACTTTATGAATAAGTCAATGTTAATTAGAATGACTGTAAACAATATTTCTGAACGATTTATTACCGGCGGTATCGTCGGTGGCCGGCTTTTGTCCTTGATCAACGTCCATGCTCTCGCCGTCGCCCAGGTGCTCGTCGGTTTGTCCCAGCAATGACCTAAAAACATAAATTACAACATACATATCGAGCTCCGTATATGGGCATCGACATGGAAAGCGTAATAGACTAAAAAATGATCTTAACTTAAATCTCGTCAAATATTATTTTTAAAGATCGTAATCGTACCTCCTCCCGAGCTCAATGCCATACAATTCCTACGATATCAGCGGAACTAAGGTATTTCAAAGCTGGTGTGCGGTTTAAAAACATTCGGACGATGCAAAGATTAAAATAAAGAAATAGAATTATAGGAAGCCGGTCGGATAACTGGCGCTCGCGGGTGTAGGTGCGTGTGTAGGTGCGTGTGTAGGTGCGTGTGCATACCGGATGCGCGCGAGCAGCCAGCGCGCCAGCGGGCGGTGCGCGTCCACGCGCGGGCTGGCGGCCAGGCGCCGCAGCAGCGACAGCAGCCCGCCGCGCGCCGCGCGCTCCGCGAACGCCAGGAACTCGTAGTGCCCGCCCTCCTCGTCGCGCACCGCGTACCCGATCAGGTGCAGCGCCTGCCGCACGCGCACTCCCTTAACGGCCACCCTCCGCCGGCGTGTTTCGTACGAGCCGATAGATTATTCGACGATATCGATTAAGTCCGAAGATCTTTTATGTGAATATTAAGTACCCATCGTATTACATGTACGAGTATCGCTAGGTGAGAATACACACCGTGCGGTCGACGATTAACTATGGTAGCGAAGCAGTATTTAAAACGGTAATCGATTAGAGCATAAACTGCACTAACATGGTTTCCATCGCTCGATCGACCGAACCCTGCTCAGAAATTTTGAGCTTTATTCCTTGCTGAAAACTTACCTACTCACTTTATTGCCATTTACAGTTTGACATGGAAAAGTTAACAAATTCCATGGGCATAGCCGAATTTAATTTAAAAGGCCGGCCTACGTAAAACCGACTTCAATATGATTCGAAATCAACTCGAACCGTATCTACATCATCGCCCCGCCACACTCACCTTATGAACTTGAGGCTCAGAGAAGCAGCGAGCGCGCAGGTCCAGCGCGCGCTCCAGCACCAGCCGCAGCACGTGCAGGGCGGCGTCGCTTTGCATGAGGGACGCTACCAGGCGGAACGGATCGCACAGCTTGGGGAGCGGCGGAGGGGGACAACATTCTGGAAGACCTGTAACAGAGGCGATTGTTTACATACATAAAACGTAAACATGTATGACTTTTAAGTTTTGATCATCAGTAGATAATTCTTCAAAATACCTAAAAAAAGCAAAAACCACTAATTTATCACTATTAACTATGTGCTGCCTCATAAGGTTAAAAATGTATAGCTCAACCCCTTCCAGTTTTATTAGGAATTAATTATTTCATGCACTTTTTAAAGCTGTGTTGAGACTAACAAAACAGGTGAAGGTACTACACTTCTCTGCCTACTTCTTCAGTCAAATAGGGGCGTAAAGTTATTATGTCCAGATGTTCTCAGTTATCTCTTAGTCTACACCTCACCGGCAGCTTTTCTCCGGTTCCTCTGCTCCTCCTCGCTCCTGGACAGCTCCTCGCGCGTGTAGTGGTAGAAGAAGGTGTCGTACTCGTCGTAGAGGTGCGGCTTCAGTTTGTAGATGCCGCGATTGTTGCCACCGGACGGCTTCACGAAGTCCGCCACCTCGTGTATTACCGCTTCGAGTCCCGTCTCGTGCACCTGATCCTCCGGGAGCGATCTGGTTGTAGCAAATACGAAATATTTTTTGAAACTTTACCAGCACCAATATTTGTAACCGAGCTGAAAGATGCGTACCATGTCCCTATAGATTAAACCGATTCGTAAAAATGTTACTCGAGAATTCATAGTACTTTAACGCATTGAGTTCGTGACACACGTTTTATGTCAAATGAAGAAGTAAAATAAGTTATATTTCTCACTTGTTTAACTCCGAATGTGCCATCGGTTTCACGCACAGCATCTGAATGATCTCCTTCTTGGTGCGATCCTCATTCGTCACCTCGCCGACGCCGGGTACGTACCGGGACCCGACCACTGCAATATTTACATAACTTTTACTAACCAAGCGTTACGACGTATTTGTTTTTATATATATAAGTACTTAAGTCTCGCTTTTTTTTATTGCATAAGCTGACGAACAAGCATTTTGCGAGAATACTTATATGTCAAACACAGTATTTTTAGAAAGCGGCTTAGAAAATCGGATATGATAATTGTTCTATGGCCTGTTTAATTACTGAAATAGACCACAATTAGTTTTTTAAATTAGTTTTATTCGTATTTATATCCTGATATCAATCAGTGTTACAAAAAATCCAATTTCTTAGGCAAGAGTGTCACCTTTCCTAACATTGTATATTGTGTAGTAGTCGATAACAAAACACAATAACCCGTAACATATAAATATGTATATACTCAAATATATAAGTGTAGGTATAGTATTTATGTAGGTCAAAACTCCACTTAACAAAACAAAAGGTTTTAAGTGACTTTTGTAAACATGTATTTTATAAATGAAGTCATCACTGATAAAGGCTGGCAATTGAATGTTAATTAACAAATTTAGGACTAACCAGTGATCAGTAACCCAAGGAACTCTTCAACCATGCTGATGGTGTGCCTCAGGGTATCATCTTCAATGAACTGCTGTTCGAAGTTGACGGCGGCCCAGTTGATCAAGTTGAACTTGTTCAGCACGTGGATTATAAACTCGTTGCTTTCAATAAGTGAGGCGCCGATCTGGGGAAATAAAATATTTAGATATTATTGTAGGCTACGACTTATTTGTAGTTGGAAGTATCTAGAATCGGGAGAACCGCAGTTTTGCATTACTTCTCAGACACAATAACATATTGATTTTATAGTGGCAAATAGATTAGTTTTAGTGTCACATTTCATTACTTCTTCTCTTTTGAACGTATCACCATCTACGCTATCACCATTATACGCCATTAATATTGTGTCTGTTGAAACACTTTTTCCAACTCTATATAGGATATATACTGAATTTTATTAATATATTATATGTATCGTCAACATGCTAATGAGTTACATGTGGGAAGTCATTTATGTAAAGTAGGAATATCAGCGGCCCAAATGTACAACCTTGGGGCATTCCCGTATTATTCTGTGCTTATCCGTTTTTGGAGTACTAAAGTTTAATTTTCATTATTGTTTTTTTTTTGTTTTGTAATTGTGCAATTTTATGGGTGTTGGACTACGATTAAAAGGATTTTTCCTTTTTCTTGACCTTAAAACGCCGTTCATAAAACTATGCTTAAGGATTTCATTCGGTTCGATGACTTTTATAAATTCGCCCTAGAACGTGTACCTGCAGCATGACGACGTCGCGGTCCAGCATCTCGGCGCGGCACTTGACATTGTGGTAAAAGAACAGCTGATTGAGGAGCGCGAACCCGTTGCGGCGCCACATGCCCGCGTGCACCTGCGCGATCATTGCCTGCGTGCACAGCACCGGCTCTGCCAGTACACACAATGCAACCGTATTATATAGGTCACATTCGATATATTTTATTTCAGTGTGTTTTATAAATGCAAGTACATTATTTTCAATCAGGATACGTTAAATCATTACTGTTAGGAGATTCGAGAGTACCTGAAAACACGTGATCTTAATGCACTGTGTTTATGACTAACTTCTAATTATAATTTGACAACAATAGGGATGACATATTACGAATCCATGAACATAGATGCGTTTCATTTCAATACCTTGAATACGTCTAACAAAAAATAATTTTGATTCAAAGATTACAATATCTCACCGATGAGTTCCTCGGGCGTGGGCTTGGGTCGGTCGTGACGCTCGAACTCCGCGCTGTGGTAGGACAGTCCGTGACGCTGCAGGTGCAGGTGGAGCCCGGCGATGAACCTGGACAGCGGTCGGTGCACCGACACAGGCTCGGACGACACGTCGTAGGGAATCACCGATGCGATTTGCTTTCCCAGCTCTGGAGAAGAGGTACGCGATTAACTATTACTATTCAATTCGAGCCCTAAAAACGAGCCAGTCGATCGAGGCGAGATATGTTTAAACTTCAAAGTTGATCGATTCCGTCATCGATATCGAAACAGGCTAGCAGAGAACGTAAAGACCGAAGCACAAAGATAAAGAGGTTCAGAGGCAAAGTAGAAGGCGTGCGCACCGCGCAGCTGCAGCGCGGCGTGCGCGCACGTGTCGGCGTGGCGGCGCAGCGCCATGCGGTAGGCGGACGCGCACAGCGCGCGCTCGGCCGCGCACCACTCCAGCGCCAGCGTGATGCTGTGCGCCAGCTTCACGTGCAGGTTAAACGCCGACTCCCACTCCGGCTCGTACTCCATGTGCTGCCCCACCTGCCGCACACGCGCCCGACTCGATGTTTACTCATTTACACGATTTTTAATCTCAGCTTGCACATTTACTCCCGGACAGACCGAAGGAGAGGTTCTATGAACACTCCATCAGAGTGTATGTTATAACTTCAATTATTTATACAACTACTATTTCATGATAAAATTACTTTGATTTTTAAATGTTATTCGTAGGGCGGCTGTACAAGGCAATTTAAGAGCCCTCACCTGTCTCACGACGGAGTCCATTCCCTGCATCATGACGAGCAGATTCAGCATGAGCGACAGCCCGTGCAGGAAGCCCTTGCGCAGGTCGTCGTCGAAGGTAGTGGGCACGGAACCCAGCAGATACTTCACGTCGTATAGAATGAACTGAGCGCGCTTAAAAGTCGTCGACACTTGGTTCCGATCGAATTCTAAACGACCCTGTGAAATGACGTCATCACCATCATCAAGGCATAGGATAAGAATTATTGCATTTCATTTAGTACTCTAGGGATTGCAAATCCGACTTCAGAACGAGAGGTCCTGAGTTCGATTCCCAGGTCGTGTACAGCATCATTCTGCTTTTCTAATTTGACCCGGCTTAGTTCAGGACTTGACTAGTGAGCTCAAGTCAGATTAACTAAATTCGACTAAGTGATCAGTGGGGGGTAGTTACTTCGGCGTTGCAGCGGCGCTTGCACTCACTGACGAAGGTGTTCATGACGACGAAAAGCGCGTCGTGCTGCGCGATGAGCAGATGGGCCAGCGTGGGCGTGGTGTACAATTGCACCGACAGCGACGAGATCGAGAACGAGTGATCGTGGTCGTCGCGGATGAAGTCCTTCAAGATCGTTCCTGCGATCATTGTCATAATAATATTTTGGGACATCTTCACATATGGCCATCACAAAGTATATAACAAAAGAGCTCGTGTTATGGTAACCAGATAGCTCATAAAATACGTGTAATTGTTTAACTACATAACTGTGCACTCGAAATCGCTATTGTAAACAGTTGGCCTTCACTTATTAATAACCGTAATTAAAGGCAATGAAGAAAGAGTCAGTATAGAAGCTTTTATTAAATTTTGAATCATAATATGTTTGTTAAGATATTAGTACTTCATACTTCATAATAGAATAATAAGAAACAAAATTCTAAGGTGTGTGAAGTCCGCCAACCCGCACTTGGCCAGCGTGGCGGACTACGGCCTTAACCCTCTCAATAT
>DWJK01006178.1:0-10652 GCA_018248815.1 Croniades pieria auraria | reverse complement strand
TGGTGAGCCTATAGCTATACACCGGGCACTATTCTAGACTCCGAGTCACTACTAGAAGTTCTAAATTAGAAAAATCCAATAATATCCTACCGGGTATTTGAATCCAAGACCTCCCGATCGACAGTCGCGCTTGCAACCACTTGACCACCGAGGCGGTCAGATATTTTTGTTGTACGATAAAAACAGGGCATACAAAAATTATCTTATGTAGCCAAAGGATAACATGAGCGACTATGAAGTGTCTCAATAGCTAGTTTGAATAGGATTTTACAGTTTTGAATATATTAAGAGGTGCTTTCATAAACAAGATACCAGGCGGACCTAACCTTCAATATTACGGTCAGTAATATGAACATCAAATATTAGGTAACGAAGTAATCAAAATCGCATTAAATTGTAACAAGCCTCATCATCATCACGAACCTTCATTATTCCACTGTTGGACACGGGTAGGCTCTCAAAATTATAAGAATTGAGGTCATAGGCTGCCGGGCTGGCCCAGTGAGGAGCGGCAGACTTTACTCGCCTTAGAGAATGAAATTTATAGGTAATTCTGCAGTTAGCACGTTTCCAGTCCATAATTCGTAGTAAACCCAAATGGTTTATTTCCAGTTTGCGGATTTGAAACCAGCTTAAATATGATTTCATGATTGACACTTGACGTGCTGCGAAACAGCATTGACCGGAACAAAGTCATCAAAATCCTATTAATAATGTTTAATAATTATATTTTGAAAATCTTATTTGCAAGATATCAGGGTCCATTTATTACATAGAGCGAAAAGTAAACAAATAAAAGTTCGTCTTCGTTCCGTCCCAAAATCAGGCGGAAATTTAATATCAGCCAAATTTCTATCATACTGTACATAGTTGGACCCCAACTTCAGAACGGCATGATTAAAATTCAATAATATCATGAAGGAAATATCGGCCTCGCACTGTACAAGGTCGCACTCCTCTCTCTCTATACGGAAAAGAAATATTATAAAAGTTAGCAACTTTATTAAATAACTCTTTAATATTCCTATAGACGTAATGTAAACGGAAGTTAAAGCAGAACCTAATATAACCTCATCTGACCAAAAATTGGAATGTTTCCAAAGCTTTCGTAATAAATTTAGAAGCAATCTGATATATCAACGCACGATACCCGATGCCACAGAACGTATTTTTTTGCATAGGAACAACCGATATTCACTTTCCCAAATTCCATTTGCATTTATGAATATAGTGATAAGAACAACTTGGCCTTAAGAATTCTCTTGCTTTATCAATGTTTTAAAAAATTATGTGCCTTCATGAATGTCTGTGCTAATAATGAAGTCGCAACAAAATGGGATCTGTACTGCCTTTTTTAAATATTAACTAATACAGGAAATATAAAACAAGTAACTGAAAAGAATACTCTTTGTAATTGCTACATGTTACTATATTCTTTCATCATGGAAAAAATTTAATAATCAAGAAAGCCAAGGTACAGATTTTTGTTACGGAAAATTTCTCATTTCCACGGGGAAGCAAAGGAAGCGGCAGATATGAGTACTAAACTCTAGGTTCTAAAATCTTTTATGATAAAAATTAGCCTATAGACGTAAAAAGTCAAATCGCTTTAAACACAGTAAATGTTATTGTAAATCATGCTGACTAACTAGTAGATATACTTGAACAGCGAGTAACGTTCATAGATGACCCATACTTCATTTAAATGCGTAGTTAAATTACTGTTCTCTGTGATAAAGTGGTATAAAAACCGAAGAAACTATTTTTATATAACACGATACGAAGGAGGTGAACAGCAAATAAAACACGTATATTATGAGAACACGCTTACTGTGTATTTACAGAATGTTACGATATTCGGGTACCATATTATACGGCCTAGGAAATAAAGACCTGTCTAAATCGACAAAAATCCAATTGGATAGAGAGGTAATTTTTTGTAAATACCGGCTTATCGATACATTTTAACGCAAAAATAGAAGCGGATTAAATATATTTAATACTCTCTATAATTTGTTACATATATGTATATACACGTTTAAAAATATTTATGAAAGCTTTGAAAGCCCCGATAATAATTAACAAAGTCTTTAATCACCATGAGAATTGATCTAAAAACAGATATGAATAATCATTTTAACTCTATAGAACGTATCTATGCCAGGCTTTCTGCCGCAGCACTAGCGAACACATCAGGTAGAATTTTAAATACACATATGTCGTTTTAAATATTATGATACTCGCATTCGTATGGACAGAGCTTAATGTTACCCTATTGTAAATTCCATAATGGCCGACGTGGCAAAGTTACCGTTGTGTGGACAACACCGCAGGGGAGGAGCTGGTAATTAATAAAATTTAATCCCTTGCACGTAATTACCATTAATCCCACAAACTCATAAAGTATGTTCAACAGTAACATAAATACCTGTAAGCCCAGAATTTTCATAAATATTATGGCATTACGGTGTAAGTTACGACTAGAGAATATACTTACCCTCTATTGTAAATTATGAACGCAGCTTGGGACAAAGTATGAGTGGCTACATATCAACGCAAGTGATTAATGGACGCGATCAGGTTTTAAAAACTTTTCGTTTCGGCTCCTAAAACAAAAATAATAAATCTAACGAAATTATAACTCAATAATGAATTCTCAAATTCGAGGCCAACGTTTTCAATAGATTTATTACTGGAACGTTCCGGCACGCGGGATCTGCTATTTATTTATCAAAGAAGCAAATCTTTTAAACATGTTTTGGGAAAAACATTCGGATACATTTAATGACTTACAGATTACAGCGGGAATGTACAGTATGATGGTCCCAAAATTCATTGTTTTGTGGAATTGTCGAGCTTTATATTGGCTTTAAAATGTTCATAACCATTGATTTTTAAATGGTAAAATAAATATTTATAAAAAACATCATAAAAACAAATATGATCGTATTTATTAAGGCAATATGCCGAAGACCTCAGAAACCGTATAGAAAATTAGATTTACGATTTTATCATCATCAGCCTATTTCCACCCACTGCTGTACACAGACCTTTCCGATAGCACGCTACTGAACTCGATCTTCAGCTCTTCGTATCTAACCGCTGCCAGCCTCTTTGCGTGTCTTCACTCGATCGAGCTTGAGTGCGTCCTACGCTACGTTTGCCAAGGCCAAGATCTATGATTTATTGTAGTAAATACACGAGTATTTCGTTCATACTTTAGCTCCTACCGTACACCTTTCGCAGGTTCTTTTACCAGCAGCAACACTTATCATATAGTTTTTATATTAATATAAAATAATATTATTAATACAGAAAAACGGCTACGGATTACATAAAAACTAGTAGTCAATAGTTAAATATTTTTAATCTAAAAATACGACAAAATTTATTATTTATGTTATATTCATATGTATATAATTTACATGACAGTAAAACATTAGAGGCGGAAATAACATATAGAGGTAAACCACTAACGTCACAAAACTATTCTTTGGTTGGAACTTTATGGACTTCGCGATAACATATGCTAAGTTCCGTTGTATTTATGTGGAGGTTTTTCAGTGCGTTTTATTCACTGTGGTGAACACGATAAAATCCAAGTGACTTTTTCCACTTTAAATAGCTTTGAGTGGTAATACAGGCATTGAAGATTTAGAATATAATGTTTATGTACATATTATGTACTTTATGTAAATTATCTTTGTTATGGATTTCTCAGATGCCTAAAAGACTAATATAGAAAACCTCCAAAATAAAGCTTGTAGAAAAATATATGTTTTTTGTAACTTCCTTTTGTTACGATTCTCAGCAACACGCTGTATTCAACAACAGTCCATACACATTCTCATTACGAACGACATAAAAACAAAGTAGATACATGTTCCCGCAATTATTTTTCTTTCTATGAAAAACAGCGACCATTCGAACCGCAAACATTATTTACGAAATTCGCCCTTAAATATACAACGGCGCAGTTCATAGTTCGTAGCTCGGTGGCTCGGGTCGGGCCGGACCCAGGTGCTCGCGAGGGTGGCCTCCATTTCTCAAAGGGAATCCACATTGCGGCTCGTATTTTATAATGACACTGGAGTTTGCTCCAACGACATGTGCCCGTAGCCCACTCAAGGATTACGTTTAGAGACTTGCTTTTTGTCAGGCGTTTGGCTCAATCCTTTCTACTTCCGCCAATACATCAGTTTTAAAGATGTGCTTATGAAAAAAATATTTTAGTAAATAAAATAATTGAAGCATTTTTAGACGGGAGAAAAAACAATTTTTTTGAAGTCTATCCAATTTTTCCGACATTCAGCATGTGTTGTTTTTTGGTTGGCAGCCTTAGAAGCTGAAGAATACAAGATTAAACGAAACTAGGAATATGTCTTAACAGTTCGAACTTCATATCCATTTAATTTATACTTTTGACATAAAAAATAAAATGAAAGATGAATTTATAGGTATAAAGATAAATAAAGTACTCATTAGGAAATATATCAATGGATAAAGACGTAAATTAAATTATAACAAATGAAAAATATAATTACGCGTTCGTATTGTGAGTCTACTTAAACCTGAATCCCAGGCATCTAGTGTTTTGAGGAGACCGAAAGCAAACTAAAATACGCTGCCCAATGCAAATAACTAAAGCTGCACGGTGATATGGTAGATATTTATATATCACGTAAGGTATATTCCAAGGTATGTGAAGTCTGCCAACCCGCTCTTGGCCAGCGTGGCAGACTATGGCCTTAACCCTCTCAATATGAGAGGAGACCCATATTCCACCAGTGACTGACAAATGGGTCGATTATTATTTATTTATTTATTATTCAACGTAAGCGTTTTATTAAAGCGAAAGTTTACGTCAGCAAGCGTACGAACCCGTAAATATCATAACTTACAGCACCACGCTTGTACGGGTATCACTTCCATTTCGCTGTATAGTGAGAACATGTAGGACTAACTTGTGCACGTAGCTTTTAGACGATGAAAAAGTGATGGCCATGAATCTTCATAGTTGAAATAGATAGATAAATCTTTTTGGCGCTTCAAGAACAATCTTGGGCCCATTTTGCGGCAGCTGGAACAAAATGTATACATGTTTTATGTACACGCAGCTGGTTCTGTATCTAATTGTAAGCTGCTTTTAATTACTTAACACGTTCCATGTCTGCAAACCGTTTATAAATATTTTTAGTGTGAATTTTTGTAGCTGTTAATGGTCATGTAGTTGTATTCCAGTTTTTTTGCTGATGACGTGGCAATAATGGTTAGGAGTGTTGCCATGTGCAAACCATGTACCACTTTTAGTAATTGCTTCAACTACATTGTTACAGTTACGACCGCAAACGGTTCTTAGAACCAGGCCATTGTCAACCTTTGACTCAACATGTACAAAAAGCATATAATTAAATATTGTAATTGATAACGATAAACGAAGAAACCTGCACACCTTAGAATTTCTTAAAAAAAAAATCTAAGATATGTGGAATCTGTCAACCCGCACTTGACCAGCGTGGCAGACTATGGCCTTAACCCACTCAATATGAGACGAGACCCATATTCCAACAGCTGAATGACAAATGGGTCGATTATTATTATTATTTTAACGATAAATTTTATAGCTTGATACCCTTAGACGATTGCTACATGACGCCGCAAAATGCATTATAAAAATAGGAATTATTAACAGTGATTTAGTACATGTATTAGTTAAAAACCAACAGTATCACAACCTATTGTTCTAAGCTAATTGAAGATCCCTAGCCGCCAGCCGGTACGAATTACATATTAGTAATACTTAATACAGCAAGAATTTTTATAAGTGTCTGCGTGAGAGTCATTCAAGAAGCGCCCGTACAAGCTGGATATGACAAATTTAAAAAATTAGACCCGTACCCGTAGAGCCCGCGATGCCTTATATCTCTATGTAAATAGCCCGGCCATCGACAGGCAGTCACTTTCTTTGAATTAAACATGACCCTCTGAGGCCATGGTGCTCTATCGATCTAACTTAAAATGACCGTCTTTGGGCGTGACGACCCAAAACCCGCTACACGCTCTCATAAAGCAAGGCTTCGTACTGTTACTCTTACAAATAACACAGTGTTTGTATAGTTGTCCAATATTTGACCTCGTCTTATTTCATAGACTATAAAGAGATCACTCCGCTATAAAATATGTAAACATGTGTTAGTCAGAAGTAGAAAGTAACACCCACGTACCCAAAAAGAACCACAACAGATATTATCTTTTGTAGCTGCTCTCGGAGTGAATATTTAAAAATAAAAATATGTAGCATATTTTATCTTTATTTGTGTTGCATACGAAATTTAGAAGGTTTCATGTTTTTTAACATATTTTATTGTTCAACGTAAAAATAAGGGTAATTCTTTCGAAAACACCTTATTCATTCATTTTAAGTGACCACTGCCATTTTAACATTACAACAAAACCCTTTATTACTTAATGTCTAATTACTTAGGGATTCTGGAGTGCCTAAGACTGTTTGTTCCGTAACTAAAAGACTTCTCACAATGATGACACCATTCTTAATGTAAAGGACAAGGGTTTTAAATTTTTTATATCTAAAGAGACAGTAAAATGGACACAAAAGATTACAGCTGAATGCTTCTACGTTTTTGTATGATCAGTATGTACGGCCCAGAGAGCAGATCCTGTAACTTAACTGAGTCAATTGGTCCTCATTCACATCACACTTTTACTTAAGGTTTTTACGAGAATCTTAATTAATGCATTCCGTTGAAGAACACCTGAGTCTCACGCGGTTTTTTAAGTGCTCTGCAGTAAGGGTATGGGGTGGTCATAATGTTGCTTAGTATTTACGGCGAACTCAAATTTTTAGTGGAGATAATTGTTTAGTTTAACATTCGTACTTGTCACATATTTAAGGTTTTTAATGACTTAACCCCTGAAGCACATGTAAACTAATAATAAAAAAGTAAATTGATTTTTAATCAATTTATCTCAAATGCACTTATACTCGTAAGTGGTTGTCTTATTTTGCTTGGTCTTATAGATAATTTCAATTAGGATTTTTATCAGATCTAATTATTGCATTGTTTACATTAAAACACATTTCACTGTCAAAATATCACAGTGAGGTGACATCGTGTTTCTTGAAATCACTGCAGTGCGGTACGAATACCGCAGTGATAATAAAACATCAGCGATTTCATCTCATAATTCCTGCGAATCTTCATCACAAAATGTCGGTCTTACTATATTTAAAATGAACATATGTTCTTTTTCAAATATCGCAAATCTAAACACGTCTAACACAACAAAATGCACATATACTACATATTTAAAATAGTGCTAAAAATATATGATCATATGTGGCGACTACCATCGAGAAATATCATACTCTTCCTATTTTTCCTTTTCTGATCGTTTCCTATTCTCTCATTTAAATACTTAAATGTTTCTTCAAGACTTTCTTCATCCAACAATGCGCGGCGTATTTAACACTTTCAAATTACCCTTCTCATATGCAGAGCGGAAATATGTGCGTAATATATAAACTCATGAACTTACTTGAGATCCCGAGAGGGGCATTAAAAACCTTAGGCAACAAGGGGAGACATGCAAAAGGTATATTAGACTCCTTGATTACATTATACTGAATTCACTTCCAGTGTCATGTCCGCATGTCTATGTACACTGTACGGATAAATTCAGCATTTCTACGATTCCATTTTGATCCGTTATAAAACATGTTTAAAAATTATTTATACGAAACGGCGGTGCAGGTTTCATATAGATTTTACTTGATATTTTCGATATAGAAGAAGAGGCGTGTAGACTCGCCATTAGCATGGAGCAGTGGGAATAATATCGTATTTGTATGGATATCGCAGTCTCTAATCTTCCCTACAATCGTGAAGAGGCTGCTAGGGAGTCGAAATCGAAGTGAATTAAAATTTAGAAAAAGGGTAGCTTCGTAATGCAGGCTACTCTTATTCTAGTAAGACAAAAGTTGTGTAAAGGATAGGCAGATAGTGATGGCCAATCAATTTTCATACCAGATATAGAATTAAAATCACATAAAATACCATTATGGCGATGTTAAGCCAATCAACATGAACTTATCTATATCCATCTACGCTATCTACATAAATCATTTATCTAAATCTGGTAGCTGACGCGTTATACGTCGCAACGTGTTATATTACTTTAGTTATTTATTGTCCGGATATTTTCAACGTAACCGGTTATAATGAGCACGTTTTCCACACGACATCATTAAATGCGAATGTACGGTTCCTATCAATTATTTTTCGTCCAAGTCATCATTACCGTTCACCGCATTAGTGCATACGCATTCCATTACACACGACCGCACCGCGGCTCGAGCGGTCGACCGACAAACATGGATTTTTGCTAACATAACAATAGGTCTTGCAAATGACCACCGCTATCATGAGCAATTTGCCCCCTTTGAAAATAAAATTTACAATAGTAAAAATGTCGTTTTTCAAAAGATTAAAGCATCGATCGTCATCAAATAAGACAATATTAATGAATTCGTATAATAGTGTTTTTAACTTTTTCAACTGTTTTTGTCCACTGTTTATTAATAATTTACGATGTTTTGAAAGCAGATCATCATTGGCTACGATTCTCATTATTATTCTATAAGGAGACTCGTGTCTCGAATAACGTAACGATAAATGGGTCGATAATGATTATATTTTAACTTTGCTCATTAATATTCGAAGTATATACTAGAAGACACGCATTTTCAGTGCAGTGTTATTTTATTGCATTATAATGTATATTAATTTTTAGCAACTTAATTACATACCTACATAATATAACACGTACATATGTATGGATATACCTAATTATATACATGAAACGTCTTGTTCCAACTAAAGCCAATATATCAAGCCGTGTACGTGTTACAAAACAGGTTAGCAGTGATATACAGTTGTCTCTTTCACTCAGACTCGTAAAATATTCAGCACACCTGAACCCGAATTTTTTGTTGTAAACTACATAGTTCTCACCAACCTCCCCTACTTCCCAGCTTGCTCACAATATCTTTTACCGCGCCTCTCACTTTGCCCTTTTTTTATAATTGCTCAACAGGCCAAATTGAATTTTTACGAAAACAAATAGAAATATTTATTTCAATTATAACACAAATTTACCACGAAATGAATCCGGCT
Organism: Croniades pieria auraria; assembly: GCA_018248815.1. Taxonomy (NCBI): domain Eukaryota; kingdom Metazoa; phylum Arthropoda; class Insecta; order Lepidoptera; family Hesperiidae; genus Croniades; species Croniades pieria. The sequence goes on along the minus strand of DWJK01006178.1, from coordinate 1,458 downwards.
GTAAGCTGATGCAGTCTGATTTATCAACGTCAAGCTAATGTTCAGTAGCATCCTTTGTTGGTGTAAGCAAGGAAACGAAAAGACGTATTGTTATATCTTTTAGAAATCCATTACTAAAAATAAGTAACGTGTAGTACTCATACGAGAGAAGAATTGGCAGCAAAGCTAACCCACACAAAGGTATCCGCGTGCGCGAATAGGGAAATTTCACCGAGTTAGTGTACTTGTGTTTTATGTGGTGGCATTTTAACACAATTACGCCAACATCTTTTGCGGGCACTCCATTGTTTGTAACATACGGTAGCACGTACCACAACACTACCTAGTAAGTATACCCGAGCGGCGCCCGAATGTCACTTGTGCCGTCGCCCGCCACCCCGCCACAAGTAGGGGTGCGACGCGGGCGCTGGATTAAATAATGGATCGGTTTTGCATAGCTGCTACCTTATTCTGTTTGATCATAAATATGCCAGCTTGGATCTAAGTCAGTTTTAACTGGCGATGTCTGGTGGTCTGCGCGTCCAGCCCCACGAACTATTTAGATTGCTTTATTAGATAAGATCGGTGCTATTTACACAACTCATTTTCAAATGAATATTAAAATTTAAATAATTCTTTTAATTTAAACTTTTCTTATAGCAGTGTTAAAAAGCTTTTCGGCTTACTCATATATGATAGATATATATATCTAGTTGTATATAATAATCCAACATATAGATTATTTAAAATAACGTTTTAATAAAATGTCTACAGCGGAGCTCACAATTACGCAATTGGAATAACCTTCGAACTACTGTAATACATCGAGTAGGTACATAATGTATAGGCGTTCGTGAAGGGGAAAGACCCGGGTTTGTAATATTAATGGTATTGCCTAAGGTATGCTTGGATTTTACTCATTAGGGGTATTATGTGGCTGTTTGCGAAATGATAAATGAGTAAAGGACGGCATTATGAGTAGAGCGACTTGTGAACCCGCTGGCGTTTTGTTAATGTTTTACTACGGCTTTGTACAGCTCAGTCGTAAGCCCGGCGGCTGAGCAACGACGTTGCGTATTATTAGCGTTTTCAATTGTACACCCGCTAGGTATGGCGACCCCCGAGAATGTGCCGATGCGAAGCGCTGAACGCGGTACGACGTATTAGCTTACATCACACATGAGACAAAGGCCATATGTTTTAAAGCCGGCAAACCATTAACGTACCACAGATGGGCACGACTCTCCCTTCGCAACTGGAGACGCCCAGGAACTCTACTACCCCACGCATCCCCAACGCGGCTCTGTAGTGTGGCTCCTTTTAAGACTCATTAATAATTCCTGCACCATCACACGTACGTTTTGTATATACATGTGTACGCACACATACAAAACATATAGATTATACAACATAGAAATAATAATAATAATAATAATCGACCCATTATCATTCCACTGTTGAAATATTGGTCGCGTCTCA